>CAJNOP010002830.1:0-15559 GCA_905250075.1 Rotaria sp. Silwood1
GAATGTATTGATTTTCTAAGTGATATTGAAAATGAAAATGTATTTATGATCATCTCTGGTGCCCTGGGACAACATATAATACCGGTAATTCAAGAATGCCCACAGTTAGTCTCAATTTATATTTTCTGTGATAACCAATTGATTCATGAACGATGGGCCAAAACAATTGCTAAAGTAAAAGGTGTGTACACACAAATTGAACCGATTTGTGACGCATTACAAATCGATCGAAGAAATTGTGATCAAGATATGATCTCGATCAGTTTTAATCGTATTGATCCGTTGTTTATGTATACACAATTGCTAAAAGAAGCACTCTTGGAGATCGAAGATGACGATGTCAAATCGATTAAAGAACTTGTTGAATACTGTCGCCTTCAAGACGATGTTTTCAACACAACACTTGAAAAGATTGAAGAAGAATATCGTAATCATTCACCCATTTGGTGGTACACAGGTCCATATTTTATCTACTCAATGCTCAATTATGGTCTTCGACAAATGGATGTTGATATTATCCTGAAGATGGGCTTTTTCATCCGACATCTACATCAGCATATTACTGAACTACATCGCGAACAAAAAGCCAGCATGCCAGGAAAATTTCAAGTCTTCCGTGGACAGGGTTTGTCCATGGAAGATTTTGAAAAAATGAAAAAAACCAAAGGAGGACTTATGTCCTTCAACAATTTCCTGTCGACAAGTCGCAATCGCAAGATTTCACTGGAAAATTTTGCACGGCCAGCAGCATTTAATACAAATTCAGTTGGCATTCTCTTCGTTATGAACATTGACACGGCTATTTGTACAAAATCATCGATACAATGCGCTGAAGTAAGCAAAGTTGGCTACTACAAAGATAAAGAGGAAGAAATACTATTTTCAACACATGCGATTTTTCGTATCGATCGCATTGAACGAATTCATGATAATCACTGTGATCGACTATACGAAGTTAATCTCACTATTGTCAGTAATGACAATCATGAATTGAACACACTTACAGCACACATACGTAAGTACCTTGGTGGACGAACAGGATGGTCTCGACTTGGTTTCATACTTATTAAAGTGGGCGAACCTGCAAAAGCAGAACAACTTTATCAGATTCTCCTCGCAAAGGCGTCTTCTGATGAAGATCGAGCAGAATACAATCATCAACTTGGCTGGGTGTATAAAGACAGGGGAGAGTATTCAAAAGCACTTTTATATTTCGAAAAGGCACTGAATATCAACGAGAAAATTCTCTCTCCAAATGATCTCAGTTTGGCTAGTTCCTACAACAACATCGGTGCGGTGTATAATGACATGGGCGAGTACTCGAAAGCACTTTCATCGTATGAACGATCACTTGAAACCCAGAAAATAGCTCTCCCTTCGAATCATCCCGACTTGGCTGCTTCCTACAACAACATCGGATTGGTGTATTATAACATGGGCGAGCACTCGAAAGCACTTGCATCGTACGAACGATCACTTGAAATCCATAAAATAGCTCTCCCTTCGAATCATCCCGACTTGGCTTCTGACTACAACAACATCGGCAATGTGTATGATAGCATGGGAGAGTACTCAAAAGCACTTTCATCGTACGAACGATCACTTGAAATCCGTAAAATAGCTCTCCCTCCGAATCATCCCGACTTGGCTTCTTCCTACAACAACATCGGGGTGGTGTATAATAACATGGGCGAGTACTCAAAAGCACTTTCATCGTATGAACGATCACTTGAAATCCGTAAAATAGCTCTTCCACCAAATCATTCCGACGTGGCTCAATCCTACAACAACATCGGTAAGGTGTATGATAACATGGGCGAGTACTCGAAAGCATTTTCATCGCACGAACGATCACTTGAAATTTGTAAAATAGCTCTTCCTCCGAATCATCCCAACTTGGCTTATTCCTACAACAACATCGGTTCCGTGTATTATAGCATGGGCGAGTACTCGAAAGCACTTTCATCGTATGAACGATCACTTGAAATCCGTAAAATAGCTCTCCCCCCGAATCATCCCGACTTGGCTTCTTCCTACAACAACATCGGGCTGCTGTATGATAACATGGGCGAGTACCCGAAAGCACTTTCATCGCATGAACGATCGCTTGAAATCCATAAAACAGCTCTCCCTCCGAATCATCCCGACTTGGCTGCTTCCTACAACAACATCGGTATAGTGTACAAAAAAATGGGCGAGTACTCAAAAGCACTTTCATCGTATGAAAGATCACTTGAAATCCGTAAAATAGCTCTCCCTCCGAATCATCCTGACTTGGCTGCTTCCTACAACAACATCGGCTTGGTGTATGATAGCATGGGCGAGTACACGAAAGCACTTTCATCGTATGAAAGATCACTTGAAATCAAGAAAATAGCTCTCCCTCCGAATCATCCCGACTTGGCTGCTTCCTATAACAACATCGGTATGGTGTATGATAACATGGGCGAGTACTCAAAAGCACTTTCACATTACGAAAGGGCACTTGATATCGACCACACGGCTCTTCCGTCAAGTCATCCCGACTTGGCTTCTGACTACAACAACATCGGCAATGTGTATGCTAAAATGGGAGAGTACTCAAAAGCACTTTCATCGTACGAACGATCACTTGAAATCCAGAAAATAGCTCTCCCTCCGAATCATCCTGACTTGGCTGCTTCCTATAACAACATCGGTAACGTGTATAATAACATGGGCGAGTATTCGAAAGCACTTTCACATTACGAAGAGGCTCAAGAAATTTGGAAAAAATCACTTTCTGCAAATCATCCACATATTGCTCTCGTGAAACGAAACATTGAAAATGTGAAAAAGAAAATGTAATTGTTTTTCTTTTCGTCTTTAAAGAGAAAATAAACTTGCCATCTTGAAATCTAAGCTCGCCGTAGCAAGCAGCCGCAAAATTTCGCGCATACGCGACCAGAGATACCCTCCGTATTCTGCTGGCTCCTACAGTGGACAAAGCCGGCAATGATTAGGCAAACATACATCGATGTATCTATGAATAGTACGACCATGATCATCATCTTCGAAAAGACGATGACGAAATGGACGCTTCTATTCATACGTACATTGATGTATGCTATGAAGGCTTACCATCTGCACGCCTGCACGGGTCACCAACAGAACGTCGGATATCCCTGAGAAGGTTTATTTGTTTTAGAGCCACCCTCAAAAGCTCCATTAGTTAGAAAATTATTTTTATTCTTCTGTTACGAAGAACAAGAAGAAGTAGAAACGGAAGAAGGAAAAGATATGAAAACGGAAAGACGCGATGAAAGACGACGTCGACGTAACGGAATGATAATACGCAGCGCATGATAACAACCGGTGTTTGTCAAGCAATGGAATATGGAGTGCACGATATCATTGTCATCTTTAAACATTTCATGTTCAATTCGTTTGTGTTTTCATCTCGAATATGTAAGGATAACTTGCATGTCGTGCACTCACTATTCTAGCAAACGAACGATGATCGCATGAAACGGCGGATAAAAACAATACATTCGACGTCAATTTGAGTATTAACTCATGCAGTGCATATATTAAAATACAGATAAAGAATAAAAAAAGAGAAAATTTTAAATATATATATTTTTTTTACATTTTATTATGATATGTGATGGTTACATTAATATTGATGCGCAAAAAAAAAAGATTTCATACGGAAAAAAGATGGCATTTTTCACAGCACCTCTTTTTAAATCTGAGAGAAAAATATACCATTCCATATGTCGTCATCTAGTCTATGGAAGAGTGAACACTACATCTTTCTACCTTATATCTATGAAAAGTTATTCAAAAGATACTCATTAGTCTTTCGGTTTTAAATGAGCATTAATATAAATATCTCATAGGAAAATTGAGTTTTCATTTTACTATCACTCCAAATAAAAAAGAAAGTTTCCTCTAGGTTACTATGCACTATTAGAAATCCTCGCGTAGAATAAATATTTTTCTTTATATATTCATAAAATAATTCTTAATTGAGACAAATATTTAGAATTATTTTAAATTATTATTTCATCTTAATATTTATTCGTCGATTAATAAAAATCTGTTCAATATAATATCTATTTTCTACGAAATATAATTAACAAATATCATAGTTATTTTATGTAAATAATTAAATTTTCATTTCCAAGAAAAATACTTTTCTTTTAAACTTGAACAAACTTTTGAACAAAATCTATATATTTTTTATCGAAAACGATTAATAAGTGGATGATGTTGATAATATAAAAATCTTTTCACGTATATCTCTACAACTAATAGATTGATCCAGAAAAAAAAGATGTTCAATTTTCCTCTACTTTTATTTAGAATTACGAAATCATTTTTTCACATTCTATTTCGATTAATATTAACATATTTTGATCGATTTTTATGCTTCTCAATAGGATTCCATACAAGAAAAACAAATTCTCTTACTTATTAAATAAGGTCTTATAAGAAAATAAGTATATAGGATTGATTGAAAGACTTTTCTAATTTAAGACATAATAAATTTAATAATTATTTGCTACATTCACAGTCAGCTCTCAATTTCAGTTATACCAGAGCAAAATTTCTATAAATAAAAAGTACATATATAATAAAGTCTTTTCTTTCATTTAAACACAATGCCTATTAAAATTTGAATTAAAAAATAAAATGATCGTTTTATTAATATACATATAATACTCGTTAGTTAGATCATTTATGAAAAAACAACAATTATGGATATGTACAACAGATCATCTTGTGCTTGTCGTCTTTATTGATGCACATCAAATATATGGATATACTATTTATGAAAATCAAATTCTGCACTGTATAATGTAATCTTGAGTTTTGATAACTCTAATCAACAATGGCGCTTAAGTTTTTGGCTTAAAACTAATAACTAATGTGTGTCCGAAAACAAAAGTCATCGCCAGATATACAATAACTCCTCAACAAAAACAGATAGTAACCCAGAATTTTCAATAGCTGAAAGAGGAAAACTCTATCGGACATTGTTTGATCTCATGCTATGTACTGTAGGATGATTTTCAAAATAGATCGTTAGTGTAGAACATTAAATTGAACAACTTCGCACAAATTTTTGTTATTAAAATTTACTTGAAATGAAACAATTTTCTCATGTATGTTTTTCAATTTTTTACAAGGAGTATAGATTTTAAAATAATTTTCTCTTGAATAGTATCAGATGAAAAGACTTCTAATAGAGTTCTCTTTGTTCAATGGTTGTGCAAGGCACAAGCAACTGGCTATTGCTGCTGTCAAGTTATTGAGATTACACTGAAAAGTTAGGTTCTTCAACGATGGTAATAATATGACTACTTTTTGCAAGCAAACGGCAGGAAATTGATCAAATGATTTTCTTTTCGTTGAATAATTTCCAACTTCTTATTTGATTTTAACAAAGAAATAATATCATATTATCTTTTGGATTAAAAATTAAAGTTTTATTTTGTATCTGTTTCAGTCAGATAAACCTAAAATGAAATAACGACATTGATTTTCTATGACGATTTCTATACAGTATCTAGAAACGTATCTGACAAAACTTAAACCTTATGTTCTTTGAGGTTTTGTTTGGTTTTGTTTTCGTCTCTGATAAAAAAAATTCGTATGTCAAGAATATAAAATATCCTTGAAAAATAGGTGACAAACGAAAGAAAAAAAGAATGTATGCTTTTGTTTTTTCTTCAATAAGCACATTTTTTTGTTGTTTTGATGACATTTTTTTTCAATTTTTTTTTCTTTCTTCTCATGTTGTGGCGTTCTGTTTTTAAAATCTCTCCTCGAAAACGAATTTGATCAAATCATGACATTCTAAAAGCACGAAAGACAAAAAAAAAATTTCTATCAGTGAAAGCACTAATACAACGAATAAATTCATCATGACTTAGTTTTGTTTCGACTATGGTGAAGATAGTTGGAACAAGTTCAAATATGTGAACAGCTTTTATAGAATTGAATATAGATTTAAATAATCATTTTCTTTTTATTAAATATACTCATGCTGATGCAGATACATCTTTACATCAACATCAATACTAATTCTTTTTCAAAAATAGTATTTCAAAAAAAGAGAAAATTTTGTTTGCGTCTATAATCGGTTCTTGCTTTTGAAATATTTAAACAACTCTTTCTATCACTATGTTTGCCATGGATATTTATTGATCAATTGAAAAATATACAAAACGACAATTTAGCCCCAACAACAATCGTTCTTCTTTCAAAAAATGAGTTTCTAGAATTAGTGATTTTTATTTACGATCATCTTATATATGATGGATTAAATGACGTCATTTTTTCTAAAATACTTCAGTCAATGAAAGAAAATTCAATCGAACCAAAACAAAACAAATCTTCCTTATGTAATAGATTACACTGAGATAGTACTCAAGTTAACATTTAAAATATAGGAGTTTCATAAATATTGATAGAAATAATAATACAAATTTTTCGGAAACAATATGCATACGAAGCATGATGATTAAATTGAATTTCTTTTACAATCTCAAACCATCAATTGTTGACGAATCTCAATAAGCACACTTTAATTTTAGCTAGCATACGTTTATCATTAGAATGAATATAGCTTCAAGTATTCAGATAAAACTCCATCGATGATGAACCGATAGGTTCATAATTGGAAATAGTTATTATTGGGATATGTACTTTTCAGATTATTTTTATCAATTCCATAATCACTACATGACTATTCTGACAACACACGAGACTATTTTCATTAGGTTGTGCATGTTTCAATTATGATAGAGTTGAGGTGTTGAAGAAAACATATTGTGAGTGTATCAGAACACGACATATTCTTCGTCTGTACACATATCTGTTTGATTAAATTCATTTTTAAAACAATATGTGATCGACGGTTACGTTCATTTCTCTCCTTGTTCAAGTGTAATGTATAAGGACGACTCATATGTCGTGTGCTTGTTGCTGAATGGTAGGAAGAAGAAACGTTGTTTGAGAAGATAATTGCTTTCTGTATAAACAGAAAAGAAATACATTAAAATTGAAGGAAAAACGAATGAGTAATATATTTAAATTCAAATTCTCAGTTCGTGATTGTTTTTCCATTCAAAATTCAAAAGAAAAAAGATGCGAATAGTAACTATAGAAAAACAATTTTTATTTTTTGTCTTCTTTTATATATAAAGGATTTTGAAATTTTTCGTATGAAAAATAGAGAAACATACTGTCAAAAATATAATTCGCGGAATTGTTTTGAAAGCTTATGTTGATAATCGTTCAAGTGAAAGATTTATCAATGAATCGACAAATAGTGTTTTATATTGTTCGTCTTCATATCGAAACTTCTCGTTTCATTACAAAAACTAATTGATTGATCTCAATATGAACATCTAAAAGATCATCTTTGTCTATGAGAATTCACTATCAGTTGAAATATGTTTCATATATTGAAATAGTTCTACTCATGAAACTTTGTTTCATCCTCCTATATTAATTATTTTTGTTGTTGTTGAGGAAAAAGCTTCGTAATATCTGAGAATAGTTTTTCTAGGATAAGACAATTCTCCTGATCTTAATATGAATGATAATTGCATGAAATTAAGAATATTTTCGATATTAGGCATGTTCTGTAGCTATCGCAAAATTTTTTTTTGATATATACAAAAAATTGTTAATGACATGTATTTAATTACATTGAAAAATTTTAAGAAAGACTGATGAGTATGATAAAAAAAAGGCATGCTGAGGTATATGCTTCAGAGCCATGAATTCCTCGCAAAACTATAGAGCTGATAATGCAGCATACATGACTTCTTTTTTTTGAATTTTCGAGATCTCTCTATAGACAAAAACCTATTCATTTAATACATTTTAAATAGACAGCTATAGTGTTCAAGGAATAATCTTTCTAGATTCTGTGAGTAGTTTTCCACAGTCGACTGCATTTAAGACACCAATATCAAAATATACATCATCACTCCGTAATCATGTCGTAATTGAAAGAGTGATTGAACTAGATTTTATAAGCACTATCGTTTTCACACGATCCACTTTCTTTTGAACGTAGTTTGAAGTAATGGGTTACGATAAGAAGAATGTCGCACTTTTGCCGTTCAATGGTAATTTTTTCCTTCGAAGTTTATCAATAAATCATTTGTTGCGATTATCTTGTTAAATATGTTAGTTGTTGATATCCATTGAAATGGACAAAATACAAGAAAGAATAGAGTTGTTTTCTTGATTGAAAATCTTAACTTGTAAAAGATATTCTTAATAAAATGTCTTCAGTTTAATTAATATCTCATGAATGTTTTCATATTGATCAATGAAATAGATAATTCCTGCTATTTACCTAAAAATTCACTCTCTATGAAATTACAGTATAAACTCAGAGTGAAGTATTCTTTTCTGTAGATGTCAACTTGAGAGACGAGAACAGCAAATCGAAGTGAAAAATAAACATGCGAATTTAGTAGTTGATCATAGTATTAAATGATTATGCATTTTTTTCATTGAATTCCTTCGTTTAGTTTTAGACGATTACAAGTAACTTGCGCCTGCATTATTGATTGTAGGATGAATATATAACGAATTATTTTTTTGTCTTTTATGCGAATTGTCGATCAGATAAAAGAACCTCTTTTTTCATACTACTTAGCTTTCATTAAAAAAATTATTTCAATACTTTTTTGTGTTTTCATCTATTCAAATCTTTCGTCAAACTATTGTCAGTATAATCTTTATTTCGATTGAGTGTGGGCGTTGGAAATAATGCGATATTTGCAGATATAGGATTTGTAGTGATTTCTCTTGGACATTTATAGGAAAACCCTTTTGTATCTCATTAAAGGTCAGAATAGATGTTTGTCCATTGTTAAATATTTTTTCAGACATTTTGAAATGAAAATTGTTTGAAATAATTTCATTATAAGAATGAAAAGCATTTGCATTTAACAATAGTATAATTTGTTTCATAAATTACAAGAGAAATAGTTAATATAACACTTGAGGAAAACAATATCAAGAGTGTAGACCAATGTTCAAGTTGTAGAAAAGCTCGAAAGTTATTATAAAACTGAAAATGTTTTCCTTCGTCTCTTTAAGATCTAGGGTGTAGGTATGGATAGTGCTTGAAGGGACGAACAGCACCCACACCCCAAAATTCTCTCGGTTGACAAATCTTAGAAAAAAGAAGTACATCGATATGCATACTTCAAGCTCTCACCCACACGTATGTCTATGGTTGAAATTAAAAAGCATACTCAAATCTCTATGATAATAATTGAAAGAATCCAATTATTTTTCATTTAAACTCATTCCATCAATTCATCGAATGGAACGATCATTTCTTTCGAAGTTTTCAAGCCTTGATAAGTTACTAATAAGAAATTTTGAAGAATTAAAAATGTAATAGATCCAATTAAAAGTTTGAAATTGACGTAAATTTTGTTACAATTGATTATTTCTTGTTTTTGATCATTAAACTTGAAGACAATATGCTTTATTCTAGACTAAGGTAAGTATGAGATAGAATAATTAAAAATGATTATGTAGTTTCTTTCATTTGATATAAAATTGAATAATTTCATTTATTAAAAATAATGCCAACTCTACAGAAAGAAAATATTTGAAATTGTTTAATTTAGTGCATTCTACATCGAAATCGAAAACAGACAGCAAGAATATATTATTTTAATATAAAAAGAACATACGACGTCGATTGACATTTACCATTTAGAGATTTACGAATCTAAAGTAACAGCTTATTATAATATTAATAATTTCGAAAAGAAACACCATGAAACCTTTCAGCGTTTGAATATGTGTTCTGCGACAATGAAAGTTAAAATAACATTTGATTTTGTAAACATCTCTTTCAATGTAATCCTAAAAAACGAACATCGTTTCTTAGTTTTTCATATTTGGATCAAAGAAAAAGATTCAGTTCTTTTTTTCTTTAGATATGTACTCTGTGTCTAACTTAGATATTCAATTTTTAACCGTTTACATTCTGAATAAATAAATCTCATAAACAAGTTCATCGTTATCAAACCATACAACATAGACAGGTACGTATTTTTGTGAAAATAATATCTTTTGTTGAAGTGTAAGATTTTGAAAGGTAAGGTTCATTTGTTAGCAGATGCTCCATTCCATTCGTTGGATCTTCAAAGTTCTCAAAGAGAAAATTTATTCATAGGACTATTCGAACATTACTTTTCAACCGTTTTTTAAGTGATTGTAACGTTTATTATCTAATTTCTAAAGACATTCAACTTAAGTATTTTAAATATTTTATAGCATTAAATTGATATAGATTAATGAGTGAACAATAGATGAGCTAATAAAATGAGCCTCTCGATACTTCGACTATAACTTTTTCTTTTCAACCTCCAGATTTGTTTGTTTTTCCAGGAAGTCTCAAAGTCAAATTCTCTATAAAAGGATTGATCAGATATATTTCTCTGAAGTTTTATGAAGAAAAGCTAAGCGAAGAATTCTTAACGAGTAAAAATAAGCTCAGTGAATGAATACGATATTGATCTTATAGACCTGCATCGAATTTCTAGAATTTTTGAATTCAGTAAAAAGAAAAGATTGAACACTAACAGATTTGCGCCATTTAGAACAAATAGACTTCAACATATTCAAAAATATCTTTAACACATTAGTTTTGTTATCTATAGAATAACAGAAATCAATCTAATCAAGTTTTTGTAGAGATAATAATTTAAATTTCTTGTTCTCTTAATTCATATTTATAATTAACATAGAAATGAAATGATTTAATAACTAATGATAAAAAGTCATGGCAACAATGAATGCTCAAAACTGTTTATTTTCATGTACTTGAGAAAGAAAAAAAATCATTTACAAACAAATTTTATTTATCTAGTGCATCTTCCATTTCGAATGAATTATTAATTTGATCATCTAGATTTGTTTCCATAATCTCTAGTATCAAAGCGATAAATAAAACATTGATCAATAGATGATTTTATTTTCATTTTTATTCAATTTTTGATTTTGAATCCAGTTATTTAATATTCATGTTGATTTTTAGACCTTCTTAAATAGAAAAAAACTTACCTTAACTATCAAAATATTAAATTTGTTCGTGATTAGGAAAGGAAAACTGCGTGAATCCTATCACTTTCATCACAAATTCCACGATCAATAAAAAAAAAGATAAAAAAGATAGAATTATTTCAATACAATAAGAAAAATTGATTTTTTCTGTCTATAGCATAGCACAAGACAATAGTTTATCAAAGTATCTAGAAGAAAGATATTTGTTTAGTCTAGTCTTTATCAATCATCTGAAAATTCTAACACAGTTAACAAAAGCATTAAACTGATCTTGTTTTTATTATATGTATCGTATATAGTAGTAAATGAAAATCAACATTCATCTGGTTGTTATTTGCAGTTAACTGATATGTTAAATATTAATAGAATGATAAGTATAGGATTGATAGTAATGTTTATCTCAATTGAATGACAATTTTCTTTTCAGACAAAGTAGGAGAGGACTACAAGTTAATAAAGAGATGTCAAATTGAAGAAGAGAATATTTCCAAGAGACTTTCATTGCAATCATTCAGATGAATTCCTGCTTTAATGACGAACGTTAAAACAATATGTACTTGTAAATGAATATTCTACTACATGAAATATGTAAGACTGAATAATGGAATATCTAATTACTTGATTATACCTTAATAAACATGAAAATTCATTTTCTAAGAATTCGACAAAGGCAATTAAATTTTTCTTTTTCTCAGGCAAAAAAAGAATTCTATAAAAAAAAACGTAGTCAACCAACATTTTTATCGATTTAAAATACGGCGATATGCGACCATGTTTATGATTCTCGATGAAAGGGTGTGTTATCTCAACAAACACAATATAGAATCGACAGAGTGATGTTTTGTTATTAGAATATAAAAGATAAGAGAGACTTAGGAACATGTGCCTGGCTTAATAAAATTTGAAAGGTTATCATAGATCCATTACTATTGTACATATTTTCAGTTGATATAAAAGTGAATATTATGCATTTGAAAAATTTACTCTCTAAAAACAAAAATATCTCCTATCTAATAGAAATAGGATGAATGTGTTAATATTTGTTAGTTGTATAAATTTATAACAAAAATATTTAATACCGGCATAACTTATATCAACACCCCCATCTTGTCATTAATCGGCTGTGAAGAGATCTGTTGCTGATATTTTTGACTAATTGAAAGTTGTGAAGATTATATTACCAAAAAAAAACGAAAATGAACTACATTTTTAATTACTTCTTTTTATTTTTTTTTTACACATCTCTGTTCATGTTAAGATATCTTTAGATTTATCGTGATGATAAAGAAATCTTTGTATTTCTATTTGCATGTGCTGATTTCGCTCAAACTATACAAATAGATAGTTTATGGATTAAAGTTAAGAAAATTTTATCTTATGGTTTCTTCCCTTTGATCGTACGATTAATTTCACATATGGTGAATTAGTCGATATTTTCTATCGATCTCGTGTGGGTGTGAGTGAAAACACTATTCACATCCACCCTTGACAATATTTTTTTAAACTTGTAATGATCTCAATGAAAGATTGGAGATCTGGCTTCCCACTCCGCCTCTTTTTCCTTTATTTTTTCTAAACCTCCTCCTTTCCGCCTCTTTTTGGATATAAATCCTCTTTTTCCTCTTTTTTTGGAAAAACCTACGTTTTTAAGAGTAATAACCGATAATGTCGATCGATTTGCATGAATCGATATGCTTCGAACCAATAAGGTGAATAACAAGGTTGAAAATTATCCTTCAGGACGCATTATAATAATTAAATATGCATTAATTCCAATCCAAAAGATTTTTTAGTAAGATTTTTTGGCATGAACTTTGATCGAATAAGTTAAAACCAATATTTATTGAGGTTGAAATTTGGAAATATTAAAATAAGTTGCGATAGAGTTATTTACGTGCAAATATAAAACTTTGAAAGTTAGATATTTGAGCTCATTGAAATAGTTTTTTCTAACAGATCTGTGTAAAGCTTGAGCGAAGCATCAAGACAGCTTCCATTATGAACTTAAACATGGAGTTCGATAATTGAAACTCAAGATTTAGACTCTGAAACTGCTGAATATGCCGTCAAAGTGACTACATTTGCCTGGATGAGGAAATCGTTTACAAGACAACCGGTTGTTACGAAAAACAAAACCCGATTTTAGCTAATAAATCTTTAAAACTTTCTCCAGAGGCAGAGATCTTCGCAAAATGCTAGTTAACACTCATTAGCGAGTTCGACGCCTTAAATCGCCTCGAGTAAGAATTAGTGATAAGTTCTCACAAATTTTGGTAAAAACTCATCGTGTCATGTAACTTCAAAGACGTAAAGTTTCTCTGCCTTTAGTAAAATTTCTTGAAAAATCGTCAAAACTCGAACTTAGTATACTCAGGAATCATAATTTTTTCAAGAACTTTTTTTTGTATATCACTCAATTTCAATTGGATTTCGAATTATTTCAAATCTGTAGAATTGATCACATTTGGTATTGTTGTGCTTTCAGAGAGAACTTCTGCTGTCCAAGGTAGAAACTCTGGTCATCGTTTTGAGAAAGACATTTTGCAACTTTTGATTTAAGCCAAATTTATCCATTTTCTTGTCTTATCAATATGCACGCTCTACTGTTTCTTTTTTCGCTTTTTGTTGGGTCTTTCTACTCTCGTAATATTATAAGCTGAACAGATTTTGGATATTGAGTAATTTTTTTAAATGTCTATTTCTTTGTCTACAAGCAGTAAGATAAAGTGATATCGCAGTGAAATACCTTTGAATCAGATCCGTTTTTTTTTTTTTTTGTAGTTCTTTTATTCTGAGCTGGATAGAAAAAGCATGATTGCAACAAATATCAACAACTGAAAATCGCTTTCATCTTTCGGGTTTTTTTCAGTCTGTATTGAATTCAGATTAGCAATGCTGCAATCTGTCAACCTTTGAGGCTCGCGAGAGTCTTTGTTCGCATTTTACAAGCTGAAAAAATGCGCCTCTTTTTTTCCTCTTTTTTTATTAAAAATCCTCTTTTCTCTGACAACGAAATTCCTCTTTTTTCCTCTTTTTCGACGAGCTGTCGGTGGGATGCCAGTTGGAGATAGATAAAATTATAAATAAATAATATGATGAAATAACGAGTAAATCTTAATGGATCGACTTAATTGATTAGCTCTATGAAACTGTACTTCATTTTTACAAAGATTTTTTCTTAGTTTCGAAGCAACCAATATACTGAAATGCGCTGTACATTCCAATTGAGGAACGAAGTGTTACATAGATATTAAGAAATTCACTGAGCTTGTAACCAAACGAAAATATTCTCGACGAAATTTTCACTGTGGTTTGACAGTGACCTTAGTCTTATACAGAACGAAATTCCACAATTGTTTTTGTTTTTTCAAGTAAGGACTTTCCAACTATGTCATCAATTCATGATATGTCTTCAATAATTGATCGAAAATTCGATCGATTTTGTATAGAAATATTGCTTCGAATTCATCACAATACGAAATGTCTTATCATCGATTCAGTTTTTGTGTGTGGATCGTATTCTTTATGCTGCTGACTATCCTAATCTTATTCAACTTGACATCTTGAATTTCAATAAAGAAACTGTGTCACATTATTTCAAAGGTAACGAATTTACATATGCCGATTTCTGTTCGAAGACTGAGATATGAAAAATAATAAAAAACAAAAAATTATGCTATATTAAACTTTTTTTTTTCTTGTTTAAACAATATCTCTTCGAACATATTGCTAGACAAATTACGGATCTTACTCTTATCGATAATAAAAACAAAAGTGAAAGAGGAAGCAAATATTATACAATGGATATTTATGGAATTATCTTGATTTTCTACAAAAATTTCAAGTATTTGACTATTGTACCATCGTCCATTAGCTATCATCTGCCGTTATCGCTCAATGATTTACCATCGACTACATTTTGCTTTATTAGATGACTGTCTTAAACAATTAATTGCATTTATCGTTCAAATTGATTATATCATTTATGTGTCACTGACATCTTACAGCATTGGAAGCTTATCATTTGTGTAACTATCAATGTTTTTTAGTCCGTTGATCAGATTGGAAGTTGGAAAAAAGAACACATATAGATTTTTCTTATGTTGTTGCAGATAATTTTATAATCAATTATCACATATTGACGATTAGTTTAGACGTCAGAACTAAAAAAAAAAGAAATGAATATAAAACTAGTACTCTAAGAATGGTAGTAACTATAGATCTAATAGTTTTCAGCAATTGTAAAAGGAGACATCGAAACATGTTTTTCTCGGATATTATCTAAGGCAACATCACTTTGAACTCATTTGTTTCTGGAATATCAAATTTTTATATAAGAAAAAGAGTTCATTTTCATATATTTATTTTTTAAAACATTTTTCAGAAACAAGTGTGAATTTAAAATGATTTCGACTTATATAATATCGAAGAAAATGATATCCGGATGTTTTCTCTTTCGATTGCTGAAAACTAGATTAAT
>CAJNOP010002831.1:0-15559 GCA_905250075.1 Rotaria sp. Silwood1
ATGAACCTACACCATTACTTCTTTATGATCAGTTATCACAACAACTGTAACAATTAATCAACGAAAAATATGTTATTATTGATGGTGAAAAATTTAATATTAGGTTTCAATTATTTAAAGCTGATCTTCCATACCGGTCACTTTCAATATATGTATCAAACAACATAATGGCTACTACTGTTGTTCTAATTGTCTTCAGTATGGAAAAACTTATGATGGTCCAAATGTTTATTATCCTTATACTGATACATATCCAACTCGTTCACATGGTGATTATATTAGTTCATCTGCTGAAGCTGAACGAAATCAAAATCAAATTTCTGTTTTTGGTATACATAGAAAGTCTCCATTATTATCATTATTTGTTAATGTACAAATAAATTGTCCATTTGATTATACATGCATCTATGTTGTAGGTAAGTTAAGAATTATATCTTTGTTAAAGAGGTATTTTTAGCTTCATTGCCGTGCTATTCGCTAAAAAAAGTATATATTTTATCATCTGAGATCTAGAATATAAATATTTTATAAGCTTTTAAGAAACTCGAATAGGCAATGAAGCACATCGATTATAATTACTTAAACATAATTTTGTTTTTCGATCCTATTGTCTATTCTTTGCTACTTTAGTACACACATGTGTTCAATATTGAATATTTGGATCAAACGGTATGGTGTCAACAATCTCTCACGCTTCACCGAAAAAGTCATTACACCAATGAGTTTTTTAAGTATAACATCATTCAACTCTATTAACTTTTGGAAATCGAAAGATTATCGGTTTTTTTTATTATTCGTATCTTTTCCGTTGATACTTATGTTTGGATCCGAAGACATTAGCTCTCACTTTATTCTTTATTTCGTTGATATTCAAGTCATGCATTTCTACAAAAGCATTCAAGATGTTGTTACTGTTGAACCACTTCTTGATGACTATCGAAAAAATGTTTCTGTTGTGTATGGAGATAAAAAACTTCAGCTATACAGTTTACATGCTCATAGATATCTTGTTCAACAAGTATTATCACATGGAGCTTTATTTACTCATGGATGTTTTGGCGATGAAAGCTTCTTAGGTATATTAAAACGAAGCAGAAGAAGTAATATAAGAATTCCTTATCAAATATTCAAATCGTATTTATTACGTGATTCTCAATACGCTGAAGAACAAACAACAATCACTGTTAATAATATATTTGTAGATGAAAAAGTCTATGATACTTCCTATTTAAATCAAGACGTTTATCGAGATTACTTCACTAACTTTAGAAACTTGTGCCAAGTTCAATTCAACGAAACAGTAGATAATACTTTTTCTTTATGTAGTCGTTTTCAACGTGGAATTATTAAATTTAGTTCATTATTATATAGTCGAATAGGTTCACAACTAACCAATATTGTTTTTTTGAAATATCCTCAATGTTTTGCAAAGAAAAATAAATGTTTTGGTATTATCATTTGGTATTTCAAATATAAATCAACCAACTATGCATTCCTTAAACAACTAAAGTGTACTGATAATGTTATAAGAACCACACGCACCGATCAACTTGGTAATGTTGCTCATGCATTTGTTGATCGTTTTTATAGCATTGTCGATATTAAAACATTTGAACTTTGCTTTATACGTGTAGAAGATATTTTGCATCAATGTATAGTTATTCCGTTTTATGACTTGCATTTATTTTCTGAAGTTCTTTGTGCTTATGAGCATGATTAAACTTATTTTATTCTTTTACAAAAGCCATATGGAGTCAAATGGATGAAATCATTATAACCGTTGTTTTAATTACTTTTTTTTTATTTGTAGATAAATTATGACAGCAAGAACTAGTGCTTTTACTCATGTTTTGTTCAAAAATATAATCAACAATGAATTAATGATTGCTTCACTTGAAAAATGTCATATTCAAGATGATAATGTTACATATAAATGTGGCGAAAAAACTTTTAATGGTGAATTCATTACTGTTGGTAAGTTTTCCAGGTTTTTCATTATCCTAAATGGACGATAATATGTAATGATGTGCATGTTTTGAAGGTCCAAAAGGGTTATATAACAAGCTGATGAAGAAAATGAATGATTATACAACAGATTATTTGTATTCATCTTTACCAGAAGAAGAAGATGATGATGATGGAGAATATAATGATGACGATGACGATAATGAAACTAATGTTTTAAAAGGTGGTAAACTAATTCAAGGTACAAGGTTTTGTAATGCTATAATTTATACGTATTGATCAACTTATTTCTTTTAATTTAAGCAAGAAAAAGAAAAACGAAAAATCATAAAACAAACTCAAAATATTTAAAAAGAAATTATTCTGAATTACGTCAACATATATTTGAAAAAAGTATGTTTTTTTTTTTCATTGAATTTAAGCAAGTGAATGAAGTAAAAATAAGAGCGATATGATTCAACTTTATTGAAGATCAGGCTATCGGTTCCTTCACTCTATATACATATAAAAAAACTCAATAGAATATTGCTCTATAGTTTTAAATCATATTTCAAATTGTTTTTCATTTTATCTTATATAGATATTAATCCAGTCTCGATACGATCATCATCACCAAATGTTATATGTTCATCAAATGATATTACCAATAACAATGATAACGTTCGTATGATTCAAGATAATGGGAATCTAGGATCATTGTCTCCATACAACAGTGAGCTTTATCATTTTCTGTATCTGTGATAAAATATATAACTATGGCTTTTTACTCAGATTCCACAAGATGTTTTCCGAGAATTGAAGTTAATAGTCGTAGTCAAAATTCATCCAATGAAACTTCTTTTGGTAAGTATCATTTAGGCTTTAAAAACAACAATACAGTTAGGATTCCAAACTGAATTATTAATCAGTCTTTCCACACTTTTCTTCTCTCCAACTCAAAAACTGTAATGTCCTTGAGGGAGAAAGAATATGATTAACACGCTTATCATCATTCTAAATAAAATTCACATTTTCTAAGATGTATTGTCGAGTATTGTAGTTCCACCAGTATCAGAATTTTCTCAAGTTCCACACATTTCGGGACCAGTAGCGTTTCTGCCATCATCATCATCATCTAATCAGTTTTCTCCAGGTATGTTTCCATCAATATATTCTCTTAGATGAACAAGACGAACGCTATGCAACTATTATAGGTAACTGTTTTTGTTTCTCTAATAATTATTATTTTGCATTCTTTGTTCTTCTTTAGATGCATTACAAAATGGCTTTGCTTTAAACTATGGAACAATTAATACATTATATGCATCATTAAAAGAAGCTCGAAATCAATTAACCAAGGATGTCAGATACTTGAAAGTCATGGAACCTGTTAGGTCAACAGTTCATGGGTGATGTAATAATAGGATATAGGGGGTCTTACCTTACGTTCAGGAACAAACGTGATCAATTCAGGAGGGGATGTGAGATCAGTTCAAATGGACGATTTATTTCATGAAGACGAGAAACACACACAAGTGAAGTGGTAGTGAATGCTACTGCCCTTCACCAAATCAAAATAACAACTGAACTGTATCGAAATCGGAAAAAATTCTACAGAGAGAGATAGACAGAACGAAAAAGAAAAATCTTACTATTGAGTGAACGAAAGAGAAAAATCCAATTAACTACAGAACGAAAAGGGAGACTGACAAATGAGAAAATATGAAGAAGGTACCAATTGAACTTCGTTCAATTATAAGTTAGCGTCGACATAGTGTCATCTGTTGACGCTAACAGAACCAAAATTAGATGGAAATGTTGCCAATAATGATGATGGTGCACCTGTTCAAGATGTTCAAATTATAGACGAAGATGATCGTACACAATTTCAAAACGAAGATCAAACTTTTTAACTGAATCATCACAATGAACTAGAACAGCTACAAAGACAGAACATATTTTTTCTCATGTAGTTTTACTATGTAGTTCTGTTGTTTTCACATTGTTTCTTATAAGATATTGAAAGCTTTTATTTTGTTGAAAATCAACAATGAATGACAACAAAATTGTTATGAATGTGCATAAATAGGTAGTTCTTCATTGTAAAGAATGAAATTCAATTACTTCCATAATGACTCATTCTTCACTTTTCAAGCCACTCCCTAAACAATCCCTGGAGATTCCTCGGAAACTCCCTCTCAAAAATCCCCAGGGAGTTTTAGCAGGGATTCCCCGAGGATTTGACTAGGGAGAATGAACTAGGGAAAAGCAATTTTTAAAAAACATTTTTTTCCATTTTTTTAAAATAAAAATTTAAAAAAAATATTTTGAAATTTTAACTGTGGAAATTTGGGTTCTTCTTCAGAATGTATACACCCTATACGCACATTGGCTGGCGCAACAACGAGTGAGGACGAAACAGTATGTGTATTCTGAAGAAGTATCTCTAGCTTGAATAGTTCTTCTCACCAGTATGAAGACGATGAATTGCAATAGTATTCCAAATACCAAATGTCATTCTTATTATATTGATTCTTAAAACAAAGGATTTATTTTTAAAAAACTACATCAACCTTCTATTTTTCTTATTTTCATCTGTTTTAAGTATGTTTTCATTAGGAATACGTGACTTTTATAATTTATCAACGACCAGGAATCACTTTTTTTCACATCCGTTTTCATAAAGATAAGAATAGTAATAAAAATCACACCCATTGTTCTTCTCCTTCGTTACACACAAAATAAAAAATCAATCAATGTTCTATATGATATTAATAGTATTTAAAAACCTCTTATAGATAGACAAAGATAAATAAAAACCTATTTCTTTTTCATTGTAAGTCGAATGATTTTTGGGTACTTCATGTTGTCTATGTACAATATGACTGTCATAAAATATAGATTAAAACGTGCATCACTGCTGAGATGGTTCTTAAAAAGTGAAATTTTATTTTTATTAATATTCATGTTAAATCTGATATTTAATAATAGATTTTATGTTTTGTTAATTTATGATATTGAATCGATTGATTTGTTTTTCAATTTTAAACTATAAAAATCAAAAACTACATTTTGCATAAACAAATGAATATTTATGTATAATATCTTTGAAAAAAAATTATATAAATAGTTATTTAAACAACTGTACAACTCTAATAATAACAAGTAATTCTTATTTTTTTTTTAAATTTAATTTTTTGTATTTAATCTTTATTTATTTATTTTTAATATAATTAGATGAAACTTCAACAATCTCCACAACATCAAGGAATGTATAATCCATTATCAAAAGAAATTTTATCATTAATGAATAAACAATTAATATTACCATGGACACGTCGTCATCGTTGTCGTACATCATCAAGTCAATGTTCATTTTGTGAAGAATATATTTCACCACGTGATGAAATTAAATTACCTGAACTTGAATTACCAAATATAAATGAACTTAAACAACAACAGCAGCAACAACAACAAATATTAATTCAATCAACTAGATCATCAAGCAAATCAAAATTTAGTAAGATTTTCATCTCTTTTCTCTCTCGACAATTGTTCATAAAAAAACCTAATCTTTTGTAGCTATTGAAATGTCATCAGGTGGTGATCACCATAGTTCATCATCATCATCAACATCGTTAAATATTGAAGAAGATGGTGCTATAAATGTTAATACAACAGCATCAATACCAGCAACAACAACAACACCTGAACTTAAAGTTGAAAATAATCCTCATGGTGAAATATGGATAATATCACAGGATGTTTTTTATTTTAAACTTGATACACTTCATATACATTTACAATTTTTTTATTCTGTTCTTAAAGTAATTTTAAATCTTTTTTTTTAGAAAATATTTTATTTTAGGAATTAGATCGAGTTATTGATATAGATGCACTTTATTATCTATTATGTTGTTTAAAATTATTAATTTTAAATGATGAATGTTTAGAAACAGCAGCAAAAGATAATCATGGCATCCTTTCATATTGCCTTGAAAAATTACTTGTTCCACAGTAAATCAATTAAATAATTTTTTTTTATTAAAAAAACCAAACAATCGTTTTTTTTTTTTAATTTAGTATTTGGAAAATCTTTGCATTAGGGCATGGTCATTTAAATGAATGTTGTGTACCATTACTTCTTCATGCACTTAATTATGAACTTGGAAAAACTGCTTTATGGAATATACTTGAACGAGATTTTTCAAGTACGCATTGGAAAGCTCGTTCATCAGCTGGTAAATTTCATTAGTTAGATTTTTAACTAATTTGATAAATTGCTTTTTTCTTTATATTTTTAGGTACACGTGTTATTGCACTTTATTCACTTCTTAAATCAAAATTAATTAAAAATAATTATAATGTTCTTTCTGTACTTGCTTTTGCTTTTCTTAATTTAATAATATCAATTGAAGATGTTGAACCAACAGTTAGTCAAAAAGCAATGTGTTCATTGGAAACATTAGGTGATGCATGATTTAAAAGTGTTAAGTGTGCACTTGAATTTCAATTTGATACAGTTATAAATGATCGTTCAATAATATTACATCTTTTATCAAAACTTTATTCAATATTATTACGTAATAATTCAACAATAAAAATTTTAAGATGGAAATTTTTTCTTAATCGTTTTGATATATTATCAATTGAATCACAAATAAGTATGGAAGAATCAGGTGAATTAATAAGTCCACAAAGTATTGCTGGTTTTAATACTGAAAGTGAACATTTTATACGAAAATTAAATCAAATACGTTTTGCTATGGCTAAAACAGATTCAATTAAACCAATATCATCATCATTACGTCTTCCAACATATCAACGACGAAGCAACAACAATTGATTCTCAACAATCAAATATTATTAATGAAAAAATTGAAACGGATTCTATTGGAAGTGGTATGTCAGCTGATAATGAAGATAGTGATAAATCAACATTACAATTATTAGTTAATTTACTTATGAAAGTAAATATTTTATTAAAATTTATATTAATAGAAAAGAAATTACTTTTTCTTTGTTATTTAGTTTATGATGAAAGATGATCAAAATCAAGTTAATGAAGATCGAATTATGCTTAAACAACAAGTAAAATAAACCTATTTTTTTTTAAATAAATTATTAAGATGATAATAATTATCTTTGTTTTTTTAAAGAATGTTGTTATTTGACATATTTGTTCTTTACTTGGTTATAATCAAACAAATCGAACATTTATTAGTTTACCAAGCAAAATTCGGTTTGTTTTTATTTAATTAAATAAATAAATTTATTTTATATATATATATATATATATATATATATATATATATATTTAGACGAAGTCCAGTTTTTCATGCATTTTTATCAAATTTATCAAAATTTGTTGATCATAATTTTAGTCTTGGAACAGTACTTTTACCATTTTTTCTTTCATTTCTTCAATTTTCTACATGTTCTAATTCATCAATACAATTTTATGAACATATTGCAGCATCAAAAACTTTAGAACGTATTGATCCTAGTTTACGTGATGCATGGTTAATGACTCTTATTATTATTTAATAAAGTAAATATTAAATTTTTCTTTCAAAAACTGAAATAATCCTTTTAAAATTTAGTATCAATATACAACATTTAACTCGTATTGCAATGAATACAATACTTAGTCATTATCATGTATGTGAAACACCACCATTTGATGTAACTGGTAGTGGTCTTAGTGGAAGAATTACACCGAAAGTAGCTGGATCAAGAAGAGGTAAAATTTTTATTTGAAAAATAAAATATGTGATTTTAGTTTATAAATTTAATTTAAGGATCACCAAGACCATTTCATGATATAAGTGAAATAGAATTAAAGGAATTAGGTGGACGATATGATTTAGAAGGTAATACATAATCAGAATCAGCAAGTATTGCTGAACATAAACGTTTTACATTATATCACCACCAAAAAAAGTTAAACAAAAGTAAGAAACAAAATAAATAAATAAAATTTATGAAATTTTATTTTAAATAGATTATATAAACCAGAAATTGAATGTTTTGTTGAACCATTAACAATTCGACAAACAGAAGAAAATATTAGTTCAACTAGTCGATCTTATACAGGATTTTAAAAACGTCTTTTTACTAGTAGTGGAACATCAAGTACAACTGGTGGTGTTAATTCAAATACATCAACTGGTATAGCACCATCATTATCATCAAGGGTTCCAACAGATAAATTAATTGAACTTGATGTTAAAAGTATTACAGGTAAGAAATATTTATATTTTATTAAATTACAAAAATAATAATAATGAAAATAAAATTTTCAATAGGAATCAAAGAACTTTCACGTGTTCTTTATTCAGTTGAACGTGGTAAACTTGAAACTGTTTTACTTAAACCTGATAGTAGTAGTGGAATAAAAGGTTTTTTAATTTTTTAAATAAAATAATAATTAATAAAATTCTATTTTTTTTTTGTTGTAGAAGAAAGTTCACCAAAAACACCTAAAGTAACATCATTATCATCATCAACATTGGCTAGTATGGGTGGTACAGGAACAGGTGGAAAATTAAAACCAAATTATTATAGTAAAAAACCTAAACATAAAGATGATACAAATGTTCGATCACCACCATTAAGGTTAATACAATATATATTTGTTTATTTATTTATTTTTGAATATTTATTTAGTCGTCCAACACGTACATCATCATCTCAAGGTTATATTAAAAATGTTGGTGTTATATCAACAACAGCAACAGCTAAACGAGCAACAACAACAACAAATGATGAATTAGATAAGGTGTGGGTGTGGGTGGTGTAGGTGTGGGGTGGGTGTGGGTGGGTGTGGGTGGTGTGGAGTGGGCGTGGGTTGGGGATGGATATGTAGTTCTTTCTTACATCCATATCGACACCCGACACCCACACCCCATATTTAAGTAGTACCAGGTTAGGGATCTTTGAGAAAAAAATCAGCAAATTCTGTCACGCTGATCTGGAGAAAGCCTATCATGAAGATAGACTTTTTTTGACTCCAGAATATAGAGAAATCAGGAGTGACCTCAAAAAATTCAGCCATATTTTTTGAAGATATTGGTATTATTAAATATGATGGTTGTATTCAACATCTCAACATGTATATTTAATCAAAATTTCAGAGCTCTATCGTGTGCTGGTGACGAGATCTCGTTCAAATAGCTTACACAAGAGATTGATAAAAAATTTTTCATATGAACAAAACTCTATTTTGGGTACTATTAGTCGGATGAGCGTATCTCAGTCAAAGTTCAACGTTAAGTATAAAAATTTGGTTCTATATCTAAAAAAATTTGCTCTACAAATGGGATAATTTTTATCAAAATCTGAGTCTATCGATCGAGCACGATCGATCGTGGCTTTCGTGCAGTGACTCCTATATAATATTCGAATTATTCTTCAACAATAGATGCAAGATAATGAACAAATATATAGGATGATAGAGAATTTCACGCTCTATCAAACTATATAATTACTTTTCTAAAAAGATAATTGTATAGTGATGAAAAATTTAAAAATCTAATTTTGATGACAGTGACAAAATCAAGTCTGTGGGAATCTGGACATGAAGGTGCCTTCATTGCACTCAATTTGTTTTGGTAATAAAAATGTTCAGACGAAAATGCAAATATACAAGCCGACAGAAAACTCCACTCGCTTTCAGAATATATCATTATTTTTTTTAAAATACACTATTATGATAACGATATTCGCAAAATACAGTGTGCAATTTATTTTTTCCAGGGGTATATCCCTAGAGAATATACTGAGTTAAGGGTACCCAAAAAAGTACCCTGATACCAGTATGTCACAGGAACTTTTGGGTACCAAAGTACTTGCAGGTACTTACAGGTACCTAAGTGGTACTTTGGCAAGTACCCTGCTGGAAAATGCACAGTAATTGGGTACCTAAAGGTACTGATCAAGTACTGAATTGGGTACCATTGTACAGTATTTCTAAGTACCCTGTTACCAAATTTTCAGTATGTTCAGGATCGAACCTGATCTTTGACTTTTTAAAATTTTTTCTTCTTCTTGAGATAATTTACTAGATTTTTTTTACTTTATTCAATTTAATTTTTTCAATTCCAAAAACTTAGCAGGAACAATGTCGGGATCCGACTCAACTTGAGTTGGTCGTAGACCACTTCAGGGTAGTCCGATCTCAATTTACGACCAAGCTCGGCATTTCTTCAACTAAGAAATAGTCAAGAAATAATTTAGAAAAAACTAGTATGAAAATTGATTATTTTCTTATGATTTATCGAGTTGTTTATATAGAGCCGTACGTAAAAAAGAAAACGGTGAATGAATAGTCGCCACACAGAATGCGAAAAATTTAGGATACCCTGTCGAGATTTCCTCAGTAAAGTTACAGACTTGTGTATCCATGCAGGTACTTATTCAGTGAATGTACTTTTACGGGTACCTCAAACAGTACATACATCAGTAAAATTACTGAGAATTTTCAAAGTACCCATATTGGGTACCCTGCTAGAGCTTTCTCAGTACATGGGTACCCTGAACTCAGTACTTTCTCTAGGGTATATACACTTAATTGAAATCATCATCTTACCACTTACACAAGCATGGCATAATAAGTGTTCTCTATATCAGTGTTCGATGTCTCTTTAGTCTTCTCTTCTTTTTTTCATTTGATATTTGATCGTGTAATTCAAAAGGTGATATTATAGATAATGATACATACAATGAAAAAAACTACAACGAATATAAAATTATAGATTCATCAACTTTTCACATGGAATAGGATATTTTTTTTTGATTCATGAATTGATTTCATAGTTTAAAAGGAGAAGACAACAGACCTGTTTTTAGATAAATATTATTTCCTAATCAAATATCTGGTAAAAACATCCAAACGAAAGATTTATTTATAATAGAAACAATCATTTATATTTAGTTTAGGAATCTTGGCTAGCATGCTGAAAGTATCAAGCAATATCGAATTGTATTATTAATTAGCTGTTTTGTGAAACACTATCTAAAATGAGTGTTGAAGTATATAGAGTAGAAATTTATACTCCTCCACTTCACACATATACAGACCGTGACAGGCAGCGTTGTGAATAGAATCTCCGACTATGGCCGACAGTCTCACAGACCATAACAGACGAACATCTAAACTATCTTCGTGTCATCAGCCACAGCAGCTATATCGTGTTTCACACATTAATCCCATAGGGATGGCGCTAACAGCTTTTTTAAGTTGATTGACTTTTTGTGAAATGGAAACCGTTTATTTTCTTCGAGTAATTCTTTAGACATGATTAGTTGCCTGTCTATGTGTTCTACACCACTTTAGATTAAAAATTGTATAGTCTTCAACCGCATAAATAAGGAATGAATCATGTTCGTAGTATATGGAAATGCAATAGAAACAAAAACTCAATACTTAGCAGTCGCTGTCATTTTGCTTCCAAAATAAGGAATTGCAATCAAAGTATATTTTGAATACATCTAGCGACAGAATTGCTAAGAAGTGGATATACGCAGTTTGTGGTGCAGATATATTTTTGCATCGATCGTTGGAAAGTTTTTTGAGTCGTTAAAAATACTTCAAACAATTTTCAATACTTTTTTCTAGTTATGTAAAACAGAAAGAGAACGTTATTGATCTTTATCAAGACTGACGTATAATATTTAATGACAGTTTCTGCAGCCAGTTTTTTTTTCTTTCCATCCTTATTTTGCACTTAATGTATCATCCACATATATAGTGTCTTGATTGTTTATTACTTTAATCTATGACTGTTTTACATTCGTTCTTTTATTTATTTTGAAGGTAATTATTTTGTTAAATTCCATAAAAAATATAGAAAATCATTATATCAAAGAGAGAATACAGATAGATAGAGATATTTTTTACAGTTTTACATTACACATAGAAATATTTTATCTGACTAAAGTTATTCAATCTTTTTTATCTATATGGAATTATAGAACAGCAAAAAACAGAAAGGTAGTTGCTCTTATCAGAAAAATGTCTTATTAACGTTTTTTATCTTTTCTATTACGACACTTTCTTCGTCAGTTGTGCTAATATCCTCGTTTTTATTTTTCATCACGTTTCATAAATACCCACAAGATGTCTGCTGCTAAAATTAATATTTTTTTAACCGGTGCTACTGGTTATATAGGAGGAAGTATTTTCACTGCACTTCTTCAACATCCAAATGCTTCTAATTTCAATATTACTGCTCTTATTCGTGGTAGTGATGAACGAATTAAAAAATTAGCATCACTCAATGTCACACCTCTTGTTGGTTCGATTGATTCGTTTGAAATCATCGAAAAAGTTGCAAGTGAATCTGATGTTGTCATTCACAATGCAGAATCAGCTTGGCATTTACCATCAGCACAAGCCATTGTTTCTGGTTTGAACAAACGAACCAAGTCAGTAGAAAGACCAACAATTTATATTCATACAAGTGGTGCAAGTCTTATTGCTGAAGATGTTCGTGGTGAAAAAGGATCAGATAAAGTCTACAGTGATCTTGATCCTTCTCAAATCTATGGTCTTCCTGATAATCAAGCTATACATGATGTTGATCTCTTTATTGTTAATTCAGCTGATAGCAATCCTTTATTGAAAACTGCTATCGTTCTTCCTCCGACTATTTATGGTATTGGTACAGGTTTATTTAATCGTACTTCTATTCAACTTCCTTGTCTTATTGAAATTGCTTTGAAACGACACAAGGCCGGAATGATCGGATCAGGTGAAGCAACATGGAATAATGTTCATATTGCTGATTTATGTAATGCTTATATAATTATTTTCGATCATTTTCTTGCTGCTTATGGTCCTAATGCTAAATCTGATGAACAATCTAGTCCATATTTGACTACAGGACGAGAAGGTTACTATTTTATTGAAAACGGGATGCACACATGGCGACAACTATCAGAAAAAATTGGTGAAGTTTTATACAAGAAAGGTATTGTTAAGTCACCTGAAGTGACGAGTTTTTCTGATGATGAAGTGAAAAACAGTCCTTTTGGAATATATGGTTGGTTTAATATGGGTAGTCAATCAAATTCAACAGCTGAAAGAGTAAGAAAATTAGGATGGAAACCACATCGATCGAGTATTTTCGATAGTGTTGAAGAACAGATTGATGCTTTGATCACCAACACAACAGACTAACGTTCTTATAATCTTGAGTTTTCTATTTTAATTTCAATGTAAACACGAGCGATATTTATCTTAATGAATAAAAACCAAGAAACAGAAAATATTCGTAGCATCAAATCAAATCATGAAAAGCTTTTAATTTTCTTTTCTATCTATGTTTGAACAGTCTATTGTAACGAAAAATCATTTGACAAATGTCAGATTGATACATCAGTTATTATTTAGAAAGGATTTTCTGAAATACGAAAATGTTACATTTATTAATGATCTTTGAAAAACATATGTAAATGATTAGAAATAATATTATTCTAGGAGGGTACCGCTATAATTCCAAATATTTTGTTCGTCTATGCTCTCTGTTGTCTTCTGTTTTTTTTTTCGAATCCTATAAAACTCTGTTGCTAACAAAAGGTACTATTTATGTTTCATTATGATCATGGAATAAACAGTAAACAAGTGATCCAACTGATATGCTATGTTCGATCAGATGAAAAAAAAATGTCTACAAGTAAAAATCCCCGTGAAATTTCTGGGCAAGAACATGTACATAAAATGTGATAGCCAATCCATGTAGAAAGGAATCGTCATAGGATGTTACATCAAGAAGTGTAGTTGGACGGCAATCTTATTTTCTGAATGATAACAAAAAAGCAGCATGAAATAATATATGAAGGGCAGATCAAATAATACGATAACTTGTGAAATTGATTAATAGATTGACTGCATGTTTCGTTTGCACGCAAGCAACAACGATCGCTAACATTCAGAAACCTTGGTTAGTGCTAAACAATGTGAAGTTATTTGTATATTTACATACATTTGTGAGAGGTCCCGATCTGATGGAGATGTCAATGCATAACCGAGTGTACATGGCCACGCAGATCTCTCAGAAATCAAGTGTGTTTCACTAGTGGATACAAGTGACAAGGACGCATAAGACCAGAAATCGATCCACTAGCGTTTTTGCACTCGATACAATCGAAAATTACAAAAAAAACAATAGATCTTGACAATCCAAATCTTTTAATATCATTTTAAACGTATTTTGATAGATTATGAGTTCTAATCTACACTAGTCTTGTATACCCGTTTATTATGGATTTGGGGTGTGGGTGTGGATGTGGGTGTGTGGGGTGTGCCTCAAGAGAATAATAATATCAACAACCAGACCCACACCCTCATTCGAACATCATCTATGTAGGTGCGTGTATGATGCAAAATATTAATAAGAAACGGCGAGAAGAACAAAAAAAACAAGTATGCACCTGTCAATGGCGTATACGGGATGATTAGAAAATGAGTAATGATAGACGTAAATAGCAAACGTTTGAAAATCAAACAGTAAAGAAAGAATAAGATTGATTCATTAATTTAGAAAGAAGTTTTCAACATTTGTATGATGAATTCTTCTTTCCTAATATTTCTCCTATTTAAGTTATATTAACAAAACTTGCGTCATAAGGACAGTATCATAATAGAGCAACCGAATGCTGTAGAATAGAATAGTTCTTCTTTCGACGTCTTTATTCTCTTGATTGAAGAGAAGTAGAGGGATAACGAAGGTAAATGAAATGAGAAGAAAACATTCATTTCCATTTCTACTGATTTGCCTACAAATCTTCTATGCGCGTCAATTCGAGTGAGAGATGCATTTCGTATGCGAGAGACAAGCAAAACTAGTCATGAATATATGACTGAATAGAAATGCATAGTAAAAGCCTCAACATATGCTTCATGTGAATTCAAAGCAGAACAGTACTTAACTCAGGTATCATTGATGGGTCGAATACAACATTCTTTTACGATATATATTTTTTAGAGAGTCTTCTATTGAGAAAAACTTTACATGATAGATTACACATATATATTCAATTGAAAGCAAGTCTAATCTGCTAAGAGAAGTATCAGAATCCAACCTTCAATCAATCATCAAATTTGTTTTCTACAGAAAAGCGTGTTAGATAGGAAATCTCTTGATATTTAAGATGAGAGTATAATGTGGAAAGACTAAAACAAATAAAACAGAATAGCCTCCATCAGAAAAATTTCGACACTTCTTTTTTTTATTCGAAATATAACTGAAAGAACACAATGAATACTCTTCAGTATCGAATACAAAAGGGTGCGGAATGTGGGTGTGGGGTGTGGGTGTGTGGGTGTGGGTGGGTGAGTGGGGGTGTGGGTGTGAGTGGGCGGGTGTGGGTGTGAGTGGGTGAGGGTGGATATGGGTGTGGGTGTGGGTGTGGGTGTGAGTGGGTGTGGATGTGGATGTGGGTGCGGGTGTGTGGGTGTGGGTGTAGGTGTGTGCGTGTGGGTATTCATTAACTGAGGATCTAGGGTGTGGGTGTGGGTGTGTGCGAGTGGGTATTCATTAACTGAGGATCTATAAGGACTTCCAGGGGTGTGGGTGTGTGGGTGTGGGTGGGTGAGTGGGGGTGTGGGTGT
>CAJNOP010002832.1:0-15558 GCA_905250075.1 Rotaria sp. Silwood1
AGTCGTTAATTTCGTTTTCGACGAGCTTTCATTTGGTATAAAATTCAGTGTTGATATCATCTGTTATTGGAGCTGTACCCTCCTCGTGGAAAAATATTTTTACGCACCCTGTACGATTGCTAGTGAAACCTAAAAACGTGTCAATGATACAAGTATCATAATGCATGTTTAGCTTGATTGTGGTCTAGATAGTGATGAACGATAAGCAAGTATGACGTATTTGACTAGTATTCAGAGTGCATGTAGCAATCATATATAAAACCAAAATTTCGTTTTTATATCTGTGTTGTTTCGCTGCTAATACGATACGAATAATCAATATTGAGTTTGAGAAATCGACCTATAATACTAGAAGAAGTATATACAATCGTTAATAATTATAAGAAAAAACGTTAGAACTCTGCAACTTAGATGACAATGATGTTTTAATCGAAAGATGACAGTTTATTCGCTCACACATCGACATACACTCTAAGTAGAAATCCACTCTAGAGTGCCTGAGCTGCAGGCTCCACTACAGAACTTCGTTTGAACTTTTATCATTTTGAGAAATGAGACCTGGTCTCGTTTTGTTTCGATACACTTACTCAGTTTCGCGATATCGCATGCAGAAAAAAGAGAATTAGCACGATTTTAGGCGAAATAACACTCATTGACAAAGAAATATAGCATCGTCAATATACATTTCGTAGCCAAGAAAAGATCACCTTTTCGAAAGGTGAGTCTAAAAGTTGTGATTTTTCATTGAAAGCCCGAACCTAGTAGAGTATGAAAGACGAGAATATGACCGTATTATAACACCTTCAAACTCGAGAAACGCTGTTTTAGAACTCTATCATATTTTAATATGAAACTGGTTTAGACTTAATTGAAATAATTCAAGTGGAATTAGATTGATGTGTGAGTATCTATCGAGTCGATTGACGCACCAAAACTTACATTCCAAGTGAATGTGTTTGTGAGATTTACGGAAAAGACTTTCTTCTCAGTCTTTCTTTAAAAAAAACATTTCTGTACTTTTCGCCGTTTCTTGTAAGACTTTTGAAGAAAAAATAGTCATATGAGGTTGAAAATTTTACGTCACTTAGAACTCTTCATGTTCTACTTTGAGTGAAAGTTTGTACGTAGTCGAGCAATAGAAACTGAGAAAATACGTAAGCAAATAATACTGTTCGACAAGTATTTGACACCTTAAACTGGTGTTAATCTATTGGTGTTTGTTCGGGAAAATTGATTGTCGAATTTTAAATTTTCCAGACTGGAATGTACTGAGGGAGTGCGAGGAATAGCATGAAAAAGAGGGAAAAATCAAGTTCTGAAATCGAAGCAGAAAAACATGAATTATAGAAAAACACTTTGAAAATATAATCTCATAAAAAAGTTACAAACTATTCATACGTAGTCTATGCTTTAGTATATATCTTGCTTTTATCGAGTCAGATCGACTATCTGCAAAGAAGTTTAAAAATGCAATAGCAATATGAGACTAGCATTGACTAATATGAACGCTCACTGTCTTCATTATGACACTACCCTCCCTCTGCCTTTTAAAGTGTCGTAAACTGACCAAGTTTTCGATAAAAACGAGGAACAGTCAGAAAATATGTATGTTTCATGTATTTTCTTTCTTATGTGGTCTATTATAGAGTTAAGCGATATGGAGTCTTCAACTCTTCTGTTTTTAAAAGATCAGTCATGCAGGTCCTTTTCAATGGCAACGTGAGCGCACAGATATACTTACACTGAAACAATCCCTATTGTTTTTCTTTATAACTGGCCATTATAAATGTATTTACTCATGTCTATCGCCTGATTAATACGTCGATCACGTTTTTATCATCTCTATTCAGTCTATAATATATATACTCTCGATGAGTCACGATCATCGTCTTTAATTTTAGATCTTCTAGATGTCTATTATCGAATTTCTTCTCTCAATCTTGATGACTATCATGGTCACTGTTCTCATTCTCAAACGCACTGTTTGGATCGGTCAATTTCTTACCTACCTAAATTCTCTTACATATCGTTACAAGAAACTCTACTTGCGTCCGCATCGTATTATCCTCGTACGTCATGGCGAATCACAAGGAAACATCGATGAAAGTGTCTACAGCAGCACTCCTGATGCACACATCAGTCTAACACAACTCGGAAAAAATCAAGCAATTGAAGCTGGAAAAAGATTAAAAGAAAATGTTTTCAATGGCGGTTCCAATGAAAGTATTTATGTCTATCTAAGTCCTTATCTACGCAGTAAACAAACTTACGAAGGAATTTCAAAGTAAGAAACTTCAAAGGAAGTTTTCCTAAGCTCGTCAACCATTTTTGTGAAGCATGACTGAATGGCCAAAATTGATGTATATTCTCTTTTACACATTCGGATTTAGCATGTTAAACTACGGTTATAAGAAAAAATTTCGACGAGTATTGACTCATTTTTAAGAGGTATGACACCCTCATTTCCAATCATGTTTCACAAATGCATAGAGATTGTAGAGTGTGAAATTTTGCATAAGACTAGTATTTCAGAGTTTCGAACGAAGTATTATCTTTTGGTCAAATCTAGAAAGCAAGACGAAAACTGAGAAATACTTTCAATTTTTGCAATTTTTTCAATGAAAAAGTGATCGAAACTTACAGATTATGTCAGACTAAGAAACAGCGTGAAAAACTGTATTGAATGATGTGTGTTTAATGCCACTAAGTACCTTTGAAAACGGCCAAAAATCCTGGCTTGAAAGCTTAAATCACATGTTATACGAGTTTTCGAAAATGTTAACTACATTGGCCACTTCGAACAAAACGAAAATCGTTTAGTGCAGTTTTGGACGTTGATCCCGAATATGACCTTGGTATTGAGTCTTGGTGAGATTTTGGTTGAGAAAATCTGAAGAAATGATTACGGGTTGTCGCCTTGTTTCCGAAACTTGACAGTTTTTGGATCATTGTTGGGAAATCTGGAACGCTACACTTGTGCAGATTGCAAGCTCTACAACCTCGATATGTTTTCTGCTTCATGAACTTAACATTCTTGTCTGTCAAAACTTGTTTCGATAAACTAGTACTATACTTTGAGGAAAACTTTTCCTCTGTGTGAAGATCTCGATTTTCGGGTGCATGGCAAGAGACACTCTTCTTTTACTTTAGCAACTCTTTCCAATGAAACTTTGCTCGAAGAAAACAGAAAAAAAAATGACTAAGTTATCAGTGTTACATAGGACACATTTTTAAGATTTCCTCAAAACGTTCATTTTGTTTGACGTATAATTGCATTAAACCAAGTCAAAGCTCGCTCAAAATTTTCTCATGAGTTCGGGTTTCTATGTCGATTTCGAATAAGTAAAAAAAAAAGTAAGTACGTTTTGCTCATTCAGGTGATGTTTTCACTGACATCAGTGAGACTTTCTTCAAACTTCACTCTAGTCTTGTCCATAACTAATGTATCTATATTTCTTTTGTTCTCAGGTCCTTCTTACCCTCTCAAATTCTCAAAGTCCGTGAGGATCCTCGTCTACGTGAACAAGAATGGGGCAATCTTCTCCATCCGGATATTCGTCGAACTGAAATGGAAGAACGAAAAAGAGTTGGCGATTTCTATTTTCGATTCACTAATGGTGAAAGCGGTGCTGATGTCTATGATCGGTGCAGCCTGTTTCTTGATACCTTATTTCGAAAGAATATGAACGGACAAACTCCAAAAGTTGATAATATTTTGATTGTCAGTCATGGGCTCTTTATGAGACTCTTTCTCATGAGATATTTCAAGTGGACAATTGAAGAACATCATCGATGGAGAAATTTTAAAAATTGTGAATATTGTGTCTTGGAACATAACAAGAAGACAGGATCTTATGAATTGAAGACAAAGTTAGAAGAAAAGAAGAGTGAAGATGAAGAGTGAATTTATTTTGAATTTTATTCTTGGTTTTATTTTTTGAATTAAATCGAATTCAAGAATCGTCGAAATCTTCTTGAAATCATTCTTTGTACTCCATCAAACTGTTCTCTTGTTCACATTGACGGTAACGAGTTTTGTGTCTGATTAGTCCATTAAGACTGAGCAGATTCAAAGTAAAAAAATGAATTCGTGTTTATGGTTCATTTGTCATGCAACAAACATCAGAAAAATATCCGTCAGCAAGAATGATTAGCAGAGCAACCTTATGATTTGTATTTTGTCGCGTAATTTCTTCCTATCCATGTATTTTACTTAGGGTTGACCAAAAGTTCTTAGAATGGCGTTTAAAGAACCTTGTCGGATAAGGTAACCTATTCAAAAATGAAAAAGGATGTGGGCGTGTGTATGGGTGTAAGTGTTGCTGTGCGTATTATTCGACCATGAAGGCATAGTCACTCTCATTCACATTATTTGAATGAAAATAATCGATGAAATGAATGAGTAAGAGCAACTTTATTTATGAATAAATGCGGTGAATAATATCATTTTTATATACAATCAATTATTGGTTGAGAAAAAAATCTGAATTACAAGATCAGACAACTAAACATTATGTAGAGGTAGAGCAAATCGTGATGAAGATAACGTTGGTTGTTGATATGCTGACTTGAATATTCTTGATTGATTTTCTAAAAAAACCTATCAAAATTACTAAAATTAGTAAAACTTATTTTAAGAAGTTACTAATTTTTTCTTGTTATCGTCGTCTATATTCGGCGAGAGATTTGGATTAAAACTATGTAGACTAAATAAAATTTAGTAAAAAACGCGAAATCTATCTATGAAATTGAGCACTTTCTTATACTTTACAAAATACAAACATTACAAACCGATTTGATTCCACATCAGTAGACGCCTACAACTCCAGTTGACGAAACCATACTTAGCAAAACATTCGATCCAGACGACAACCACTGGTAAAAATCCTTTGGAAAGTCTGTTGATTTATCAGCAGTTGTTGTTGGATTCGTTGTTTCGCTAGGTGTAGTATTATGAATAGCAGCCGTAGACATTGCCAGTGCATTATCGACTTTGCTACAAGATTAAAATCCTATGAGCTAAATGAAAAAAAATTAATTTTGAATCATAATTAATGTAAGGGTGTGAGTGTAGCCCATACATACCCACCGTCACCCACTCTTCGCCACATGCCCACTCACACCCATCCACACCCTACACCCACATCCACCCTAAGTATTTTAAAGTAACAGGAAAATAACACTCCTACAACTGGATCTGTCCTCTGCGAACAAGATCTTCTTGAGATTTCTTTGAACAAAAAAAAAAAAGAGAAATATAGAACACTGTGATAGTAAGACTCTGAAGTTTTTTCTATAATTAGCATTTTTGACAAAAATCATGGTTCTTATACTCTGATTTCCTTCACTACCGCTTTGCTTCGTCATACAATAATAACAAATGAATGAAATATAGAGGAAAACACCGTTGTGAGATTTAACACCAATCTGCATGATGAAATTCTCATTCAACATGTCATCACAACTTTTTTCTTGAAAAAAAGGTTAATGCTCATCGCAACCAATTCAAGAAAGCATATCTTGTGTATATATTTTATTGGATTTGAATATGAAGATATTACAAAAAAATTAAGAGAAAATAGTTGAAGAATAAATGTTCTATTAGTTTGATCTTGTCGAATCGAATAAATTTGTATACTTGTATGTTTGACGTTAACTGAAGGAAAAAGTAATATGAATGAATAGAATAGAACAAATACAAAGGAAATAATCAAGAATGGAATATACGAACGAGGGAATCAATTTTAAAAGCTCAAATATATATTATCAAATATATTATTAATTACACAAGAGGCAAAAGTTGGCTTCATCTATTTAATACCTCTAAAATTAAGTTTTGAACTACGCACTAGAGTCTGTAAATATTTACTATTTGTAAAACGTTTATAGAAAAAAGTTCTCTCTCAAGAATCTTAGTTTAATACAACATACCGAATTATTGATTTCCTTTTTCAGATATTATTTTTCTTTGATGACGAGATACACAAGAATTACACAGGAATGCCGAAGACAAGAATAATGGGGCGAGGGTGGATGTTGAACCCCGAAGAGTAAATACCCACACTCATACCCACACCCACACCCTACTAAAGTACTTCAAATTTTATTTTGAACACCTGTCTCTCTTATCGACATTAGATGAAAAAACTAGGGATGGTTGATTTCGATCCATTAAATAATCACGCTTTGCAATTCTAATACGATACGAAAACATCCTAAAACCGATTCCGATCCCCAAAAAAAGTTGAATCTACCCATGTCTAGAAAAAACTTTAAAAAAATGTACTAAACTATGCAATTTGGAAAAGAACGACGCTTGAATTTTTCTATTCAAAAATGAGATGATAGAGAAATATAGTATACATAGTTTTATCACGAATAGAAGCGCAAACCATGGGTATGTAGTTTAGTTTGAGCAAAGAAATGTTTTCGACCGAAAAAAGGCACGTGAATTTCCATGCATTTAATTATTTGTTGTGGGTATCGCATAGTTGTATTTGTTCTAGCCCATCACAAGTAACTTGACAATAATATTTTGGATTCATCTGTGGCAACAATAGCTGGAATTTCTATGGGATGAAAGCCAAAATCTATTGACTATCATGTGTTCGTAATCTTGGGATTTTTCATTTGACGAGCCTTCACCTATAAGAATAATGCAAGGGAACGCGAATGACAAAAAAACAGTATGCATTTCAATTATTGGCCACAACATATTTAAACTCTATTGGCTTCAAAATATATATGCACACAGCATTTGTTCTCATCAATGATGCTTAATGCAAATACTTCTTTTTTCATTCGCGTGTTATCCCAATTCCTTTAGTCTCTCAAACTGAAACTAATCCTTTCTACAACATGATCCAATCAGCATACAAGCGTGCATATTATGAGTATAATCTATTGCACAGATATGCTCATTGTGTTAGTCTGTGTCTCGTTTTTAAAGCCATTCTCACTTTTTCTAACAAAAATATCACGCAAAAAAAGGCGACACGAGAATAAAAGCACAAATTGATATCCTTGGTGCCATGTATTATTCCATTAGTTTCCATCATAATATTCTTCACAAAATGCAAAACATAATGAATAATAAGTATGAGACAACATTGACATTGGAGTTCAAAAATTCCATATTTTCACTTTTAGGCACTGAACATAGAAAACTATGCTACTTAAATTCTATTCCAAATAGACATCTGCAAAATCAGTTTTTTTGGTTCCGGTCCCGGTCCCGCTGGGACCGGGACCGGGACTACTTTGCAGATGCCTAATTCCAAAGCTTAATATAAACATGAAACCCTACAAAGAGTATACTTCTGGCATCGGCTTCCTATTGGAACCCGTGCAATTACAGAGATGGAATCAAATATCTGCTATCTGACTTATGCTGGTGATTTTAAAAGTATAGATAGATTCAAATATCTGATATCTGGTTTATGTTGATGACTCTGAATTATGGGTTAGCTTAAATATCTGATATCTTCAAAAATATCAGATATCAGTGATCAGATATATCGTCAAAACTGGTAACAGTTTGAGATTTGCCATGACCTCATGTCCTTGGCTACCTTTCCTCTAATATTGCAAACAACATGAAGAATAATTATCATTTGTATTTTCAATGTGGTATTTCAACAGTAGAATTCATTATAAAAGCCATAATAGACTTATTTCAGGGGATACCGTTTATTATTACATGATTACTCTTTGTTTATCCATCAAGGGTCTATATGAACGATTATTATTGGAACACATGATAGGAACGACATTTAGCTGAAATTATACTTTTCTTCAAGCGAAAATGATGACAAAAAATATAGTCTTGATTGTACTACTCGAAATAGCATAGATAACGAACATGATAATAGAAAGTTACAGTGTGAAAATTAGCCATTAAAGGATCATTATTTATTGTTGTGTTTTATGCTCGTTCGATTTTGATTCATTGTTCTTATGATAACAAGATTTTGAATGATTTGATGTTTTTTCAGTGTTTATTGTACATGATGCTTATGTAATAACGACTCTTTGTACCCGTACAATATTTCACAATAAACAAGAACTATAAAAAAGGCTTCAGACTCTTGACGTGTGGGTGTGGATTTGGAAGAACTGAAAGCGGCACCCTCACCTAAAACCCATATCTATACTCTAGTTTTGAGAAAAGTCCAACTTATCGTTAAAAAAAAACATCACCGACATTCTCTTCGAAAAGTCGCCGCCGAAAGGCGGCGAAAAATTGTTACAATTTACACTTCGTTGTTTCAGACCTCCTCGCGTCGCTCCTTAATGTAGTTCACTCGTAGTGTTTCTTTGTCTTTGAATTTTTTCAAGGATAGTGTTTAGAGAATGTTGTGATGATAAGAAATTATAGTGTAACACGTTTTTCTCATTGAAGAGAACGCATATTACTCTGTTAATGTGAGTACGTTCTTTGAAAAACGCTAAGACAAAAAGAAAAAAAGAAAAGACAAAAGGTTAATAACTGAGTAGCAAAGTATTATAGAACTGAAAGTTTTATTATGTGAACTAAGAACAGTCTTTAGCATCCCTAGAAAAAAATACAGAAATCTGATAAGTTCGGCTTTGTAAGTGAGATGACATTCAGTATGTCCTATCAAGGGTGTGGGTGTAGGTGTAACTGTGAGTGTAACTGTGTGAGTATGTTGTTCCTCTGGTCACTGACACCAACACTGATATTCACTTCCACACTCACACTCTACGGCATATAGTGGCAACATGAGCCATTTCGATCTAAACCCATATGGATGCGGCTGGTATGTGGCATTCATATTAATAACATGTGCATGTGAGTTTTCTCACAGGATATGGATCTTAGTCGCAACTGTATCCGTATCTTACAGCTATACTTGAACACATCCAATTCATTTTCTATATCACTCTATGAAAATGTTGGTGGCAATTTTTCACTTACTATACTTCTTAAAATTCTTCGTATAGAAATGTTACGCTTCGATTGCCTAGCACATCTTGATAATCTTTACAAAGGTATCTGATTGTGGATAAGTTTTGAGGGAACCCTCTATTGATCAAAGCGTGACTTTTTTTAGTATCGATTAAGATGCTTTCAAGTCATATTTCAAAACCTTTATTATTGAAATTAAAACTTCAAGTAATACAAAAAGAAACATAGAGAAGAAAACGTGGGTTTTTCGTAATGTGCTCTAACATAAGATATAAGCATGAAGCTGTGCATGTCTTTCTTCTGAAAATAGCATTCCGATCACAATTGTCCTATGGTCGATGGCTGTGGTGTTATTTTAGACTTGGCATTCCGAATCGCACTGGTTATGTGCGCTGCTGCTTCAGCTATTTCATCAGATTCGAAGGCAATCGCGTGCGAACCAAATGCTCCTCGAATTCCAAGCATCTTGGGTCCACAGCAAATATCACACAACAGACAAAGAATTTTACCGGTAAGTATACCAGCAATTATTTTAGCTATCGAGACTGATTGTTTACTTGTGCTTAACATATCAATATCTTGTAAGAAGGCAGTTGTATCAATAGTAACACCTCCACAACCACAACAGTTTGTATCTTTTTCACGAACTATCAATCGACTGTCAGTTAGTATAACAGTTGTTCGGAGTCCACAGCCTGAGCAACCCCCTCGACTAGACATGTGCGGGACCAAAAAATAGAATTTTACTGGGACTGGGACCAGGATCGAAAAACAATTTAGTCCCGGTCATGTTTGCCGTTGATAAGAAACATCGGTGGAAATAGAAGTGAGAACTGCTCCAGATCTAAAACCGGCAGATTCTGCAACAACTTCTCTGACTATGGACAAATAACAGAAAAAGTAAGGTTACTTAGACTGGGTGTAGAACAAAAACCAAATTTAACACATTCGACGCAATTCGGTTTTATTAAAGAGTAGCTCTAGAGATTCATTTTCGTCTGCATTCATCTTGCGATAAATGCACTGCTTGGTCTTTTCATCCTATACTGATCTGTCGTTTTCTCTTTTCCATTTGTAATATCACATGTAGCGAAGTAAACCATCCTGTAGTTTGGCGAAACTCCTGTGAGGACATTTCAGCATGACATGCCATTCGAGAAGTTGAATCAGCAACCCAATTCAAGCGCGAATTCACTAATCGCAAGCTCAAAGAAAAGGAAGGATTTAAGGGCAATGTCCGCAGACGCTGTACTGGCTGCTTTGCGAAAGGAAGAGCACAACAGTCAAGAGAAGCGAGCTATGCGGTAGCAAAGAAAGTAAAAACGTTCTGTTGTGAGTAACAATTCTTTTTGTCTTGATTTTTTTAATAAGACCCATCATGCTATGGAATAACGGACTCAAAAAGAGTTCTGAAGGCAGAACAGATAAAGCATTATGTTCAGTCTCCTGTCTAAGAATAAAGAAAAATAAAGTACTTTTCTATACAGTTTCTCGTTAAAATGTAGCGTGGCTCACTGTTAGGCCACATCGTAGCGAATGTGTTAACTGAGCCCAGGACTAAAAAACAGAATTTCGCCGGAATCAGCAGCAAAAGGGAAATTTCCACCGGGACCGGGACCAAATGAAAATTTTCACCGGGACCCAAACCGGGACCAAAAAAAAATTTACCAGGACCGGGACCGCACCGGGTCCAAAATTCAATTTCACCGGGACCGCGACCGGGACCGGGACCAAAAAAAGTTGGTCCCGCACATGTCTACCCTCGACGCTCGTATTGTTTGAAAGCACGTTCATCACCCCAGGGTCTGAATATACTGTCGATTGAAACAGTTATAGGTTGTTCGGTATGAATGCGTGACCTTAATGAAAAAGAAAAAAATTCATTACTTTGTTGATAGATACGGACTCATGTTATTACATTCTTCTCTTGTAAATTTAGTCAATGGTTGGCTTGCGAAATACTGCCTTTCAGATGTGCTTATAATGTTTCTGCTTCAATTGAAAATGAAATAATGAAATACACTATTTAAATATCTTTAAATAGCTTCTTACTTTATCTTATCTGAAAGTATCCTTGTGTCTGATAATAAAACGAAGGTCTTTCATAATGATAAGAACATGAAAGTCTTCGAAATAAAAATCAAATAACCTTGAAATAAACTTATGACACTAGTGATCTTTGTGTATTTGTCATATTCTCAACGAATGTACCTCCATCGATAGACAGATATACAGGTTTGAAAAGAGAGATAAAACATTCTGACGCTGAAAGTGAACGAGCTTCAATAAATGAATCTCAATTATAGTATTTTCAATAGACAGACAAAAGCAGATTTCGAAGTGAAGGAGGGAAGTAACGCCACGGTATTGAATAACTGGTAACGCAATATTCGTCACCATAATTTCTAGTTAAGAGTAGTGTATTTCACAGTGTTAGGATACGCCACCTGTTGTTCCCTAACATCCATCACTATCCTCTATATCTCTATCTTTATATCTATGTTTTTCATTATCCGTATATATGTATATATATATATATATGGATTGTTATTTTCTTTGTAGTCTAGTTTTAGTTTAATTTACGTTGTTGTTTGTTGTGTTTTTCTTTTCTTGGTCTAGTTGTTCGTCATTGTGATCATTTATTTGATGACAATAAAAATACGCTCTAACACAGATAAACAATAATCTTTTTTATAAAAAGTGTAGGTGGTGTAATCGACGTTGGTATGACTGTGAGTGTGGGTGCAGATCATCTTTCAGCCTGTCCTCAGGTTCATCCGTACCCACCCAACTTCTTTCTGTTACTTCAAAGTCAAATTTTATTTGCCTATTGAAAGTACTTCAGATAGATTCATTTATTTGAGCTCGTCGATCTTCAGCGTCAGGAAATTTTATTTCTTTGTTCAAATCTGTATATCTGTCTAACGACTGAGGTAGATTCGTCGAGAACACGACAAATACACAGAGATGACTATCATCATAAGTTTATCTCAAGGTTATTGGATTTTTATCTCAAAGACTTTCATGGTCTTATCATAATGAAAGACCTTCATCTTATTGGCAGGCGTTATAATGCACTTTAACTACTTTATTAAAGTGTTTTTCAAGTTAAAGCACTAGTTCTAATTGTGCCGACAAAATGCGTCCAAAATGGCACAAAAAGGGATCAAAATAATAGTGAAAAACTGTCACAGAAAAGGTCAAAAAATGGATTCGGTGTAGAGCATTAAAATGATTATTTTGAATTAAATGAGAATGGTTTTAAAAGTAGCACTTTATAGTGCCTTACACAAAATCTATCTATTGTCATTTTTTTATGACAGTTTTTTCACCATTATTTTTATTACTTGTTGTAGCAGTAAAATAGCATTTTACCGTTGCAATATCTCTTTGAGCTTTTCATTTCGTAATATCTACTATTGCGCTGAACGAAATGTGATGAACATGTTCTATGATAAAATCTGGAGTTTTTTTTTAAGCATAGCATAATGAATGTGTTATTAGTGTATAAGGAAACGAGAAAATACTCGTTTTTTTTTGTATTGAAAAAACTTGATGGAATTTTTGAAAACCTTTCATAATCAAGGTGTGAATGTGAGTTAGTGAAATGTTTCCACGCAGCCTGAGTTTCGCACATATTCAATCACGAATCTTCATCATGCTATTGTTCGAATTCACGATGGACATTTTCGTCAAGGAAATCCATTAACAAAAATCAAACAACAACAATTACTATTGAGAAAGATGAAAATAATTGAATTTAGTTTTCATGTATTGATGGCGAAAATAGTTAAATCGAATTGAGATTTGATCAAGTTGTATGAATATAAAATCTCATGGAAATATTTGAGAATATATCTCTGATCAATGCAAAAAATCATTAAAATATTTCAGTTTCTTGTTTCTTTCAGAATAAAAACAGTTAAAATTAAATTTATTCTCGTGAAAGTCATTATTTGTCCACACGAGAACATTTTTTGAACGATATTTATGACATTGGTCTCTCTCTCTGCTATTTGTGATGAATTCTACTTTTATATGTTGATAAAGAAAAAGTACAAGGTATTTTTTAGGTTTACAAAAATGATTAAATTTCGAAATTGACGAGAGTTTGCGACAAAATCTATGAATTGACTCAGTAATAAAATACAAAAATTTACTAGAAACGCCTCATGAAAGCAAATATTAAATAACCACAACTTACGAAAATTCATTCAATATTAGCAAAAAATTTCTAACTAAAATCTGAAAAAATTTAGCCATTAAGAAGCAATTTTCACATAATATCGACAATCATCAATGTTTTCAAAAGAAAATTTCGACTTTAATTCAGAAAATAAAAACAAAAAAAACAAACATCGATAAGAACAGAAGTGCAGAATCTGCCGCAAAAATGAAAAATTTCCCCAAACGGCAAAAGTTTTTCAGAAAATTTCCCTGCCTAAAAAGAAGAGAAAAAGGTGTTGTTGTTTGAAGACGCATATTCATAAAAAACAGAACAACAAAAGCGAGCTATCCGTAAGGTGTCAAAAACGGTGGCGATGTAAAAAAAAACCAAAATCATTATGATTATAATCAATTATTATGCAAAGAAAACTTAATAAAGTGATGTTATGAACATAGAACAGCTACAACAAAGTTTTAATCATTCAAATCAATTAGAGTTCCTTCCACAATAGAAGACTATTACTTTCTATTCGAGTTTTTTAGATCACTCCTCTCAAAACTGTCTTCTAATATGAATATAGTCTTTGAGATGTTCTTTGAGAATCGATTTATCTAAGCAACGTATTTTATGTTTAAAGATGTAAATTTTGGTTAAACCTTTGTGTAACTTTGGGCAACCTCTTGAGTTTCAGGTAAAGTATTACTAAAAACTTTGAAAGCTTCCAGTTTCAACACAAATATATGACAGAAATACCATGATCTGTTGATCCGTCTGGCTTATTTTCTAAACAGTAGTCTTCTATTGCGAGAGAAAGACTTCATAACTTATTATAGTCAATAAATCAGGTAGATTGCAATATATTATTCACACATATAATCTATTATATTCAATTTCGTTGACTAGAGACCAATATAAATTGTTGCATATTCATGTAATTATTTTATTATATCTCGCCGTAAAATAATCTACTAATATCAAAGTTGATGCTATTTTGCCTTTACATGAATACTCGTTGATAATTTAAATCAGAAACGGTAACGTTAAAAAAGAGTAAATGACAAGAAACAACGCTGAAAGGAAAATGCGGTATGAAAAGGAAACAAGGCATTCAGAGACGAATTATGTGCGTGCAAATGAGACAAAGACCTAGGTCTATAAATTAATAGACAAGGAAAGAACAAATAAACTAGAGAAATCATTTATTGAGTTTATGATTTCTCCGTAAAGGAAGACATTCTTCGAAAAGTTTTTCGATCTCAACATTATCAAGAATTTTCCCAGTGTCAAAAAGTTTCCCCAAACGCGCGTGCCCGCACACAGGTAGATTCTGTACCTCTGTGTTCGATAATTTTCTTGACAGTTGATCTTTCTGTCAAAGACTTTTAATATAAAATAAATTATATTTTTCAAAAAACAAGTGTGGCCAATGTCTTGTTATTACTCATGTATTTCAAACCGTTCAATGAATTCTATCGACATCATAACAGCTCTATTGTACCAACACTCTCAAATAATGGACTTCAATTTCAGTAAGTCAATCGTCAAAAAACTTTACTATAGTAATAGTGACACCCACATCCAGCAATATTTTCATTAGCCGATAAACATGAGCAATAAAATTCACTTCAGTATAGCGTTCATGTTCTTTGTAACTTGCGCTTTTATAGGCCGTATGAATCTCTTTGTGTGATATATCTTCTAGTTCAATTATTGTTTGTATTTTAATTAAAACATCTGTTTTCAGGAACAACTCTCTTTCCACATACCTAGTAAGGTTTTCTTGTTTAATATAGTATTTACAAGTGCTGAGCAAGCTCTTAGTGTCTTGCAACATTTTACTCAATATACCAATGCAGTTCTGTTATTAGTATGGCAAGTATTTCCTGCTTCGATCGCATGATTCATGGCACAGTTATAAATAAAGGTAGCTTTGATGATTTATCACTCCTCTACATATTTTGATTCTCTGATTGAGACAATAATTGACTTCAGAAAACTTGAATTCCAAGAGTGAAGAATTAATCTGATCAACATTATAAAATACTAAATACAGCTCAGATCAGAGGATCAAGATAGAGTTCGACTCAAAATAGAAGTGAGCTTACTCTTCTTCCTTATAGATGCGTCTTTTTTCAAGAAGCTAACTATATCAACGCTAATTATGCAAATTTAGAAACTCCAAACCTCATCGATTGATTAGAAGTAACATTTCTTTTTATGATACAAAAGTCTTAATTTGTAATGTACCTTTGCTTTGAAGCTTTCAAATTTGATTAAATCTTTAGAATTAGCATACAGACACACGAAAACCTAAGTGAAATTTTGATGTGGGATGTAAATGCCTTTTACTTATGAAAACGAAGCGATCGGTTTTTTTTTCGATATGAACCATATCGAATTGAAGATTTTCTTATTCGCTTCGGTCTCGGTTAATGTATTAAAACAAATATTCAATAGTGTG
>CAJNOP010002833.1:1592-15556 GCA_905250075.1 Rotaria sp. Silwood1
CACCCACACCCACACCCACACACCCACACCCACACTCACACCCACACCCACACACCCACACTCACACCCACACCCTTAACACAAAATAAAATAAAATGTCATTAACTGTCGATTGTCGATTACAATTCATGTATATGTCGTTGCAAGTTGCTCACAACAAATAACAACTTACTGCTTCAGTATGTCAGTAAAAAATATCAATGCACTAAGTATGTGTAGAGGCAGTAAAGAATGACTTCCCTAGTCGCTTTTTAAGATGAAAGGAAAGAGAAAAAGATGCGTATAAAAAATGAAAGATAATCGAAAACAGAAAGCAAGCAGTTCGAAGGTTTGTCAACAGTGGTTCTCTGTCATCATGGCGACGGCCGTTTCTGCGACTGATAGTTTTCAAAATCAGCAAAATAATGAGCAAGTAACACGTTTGATTTTACTTGGTATGACAGGTGGTGGTATGCATCATTCTTTGATTTTTTTTTGTTTGAAATGTCAGACAAAATTTTAATATTAATTATCTAACTATATTCACCAAACGTTTGAGAAAATTTCCAAATACACTAAAAACATTTGGCATTAAAATGATTATTACGGTCTTTTCTTAAGAATCTTTGTATTAAATATTTGAAAAGAAACTTATGATAATGAAGGTTTTTTCTTCTCTTAACAAGAAGTTTAAATTTCAAGACTTATACCTTCTATTGCCTTTTTAAAAAGATATATTTTAAAAAAGTCTCTAAATTACTTTTAGGTAAAAGTTCTTTGGGCAATACATTGCTTAATTTCAAACGATTCAAAGCTAGAGCATCAACGACTTCTGTCACCAAGAATTGTCAAGTTGGTTATCGAAATTTTAACAATCGACATCTTGTTGTTGTTGATACTCCAGGATTCTTTGATAATCATGCTAATGCTAATGAGAATGATAATGATAGTGATAGTGATAATAATAATAATAGTGCTAATGATAATGATAATGATAGTGATAATGATAATGATAATGATAGTGATAGTGATAATGATAATTATAATGATAATGATAAAAAAACATGTATTAAAATTGGTCAATCACTTCAAACAACAGTTCCAGGTCCACATGCATTTCTTATTGTACTTTCACTTAGTGCAGGAGGACGAGTAACAAAAGAAGTTAAAAGAGGATATAAATGGATAACGATGATATTCGGCGATCGTGTATTAAACTATTGTATTATTATCTTTACTGGATTAGATAATCTTAATGAAGATGGACAAACAGTGACACAATATTTAGCAAAGCGTAAACAGCCTTTAGCTAAATTAATGGAAAAATGTGGTGAACGATACGTGGCTTTTAATAATCGGGCTTCGCTAGAAGAAAAAAATAATAAAATTCAAGAATTATTAGATTTAATTGATCGTGTTATACAAAATAATGGTAATCAAGTGTTCACGAATAAAGAAATTGAAGCAATTAGCAAAGTTGTACAAGAAGAAAATGAGAAGGGTGGATTTATACCAAATCTCCCAGATGGAAGCATTATTCTACTACCACAAACAGAGAAAATTGTTGTCGAGGCTTATATGCGCAGACCTGTTCTTCGAAGAGACATGTACATGTCGTGATCTTTTTATTTTAAAATGTTTTTATTCTGATTTTGAACTTTATGATAACGATTGCATTGTAGAAAATAGAATTATTCATTCTTTCTCTGCACTGCTCATATGGGTTTAACTTTTATTTTAGATTATAACAAACCATACTAAATAAAACAAAAATGAATATTTTATGGTTACATGACAATATCAATGATCATAAAGAACTTGATAAACAATTAAAAAATTTTGAAAAACCGATTATAAATTTTACTGATGATCGATCATGTATAGCTTTCCTAAAAACTTCTGAGCAGGAAAACAATGATCGACCATCGGTTCTTATTGTTCTCAATCGAATAGGTCGTCAAATAGTGCCTGAAATACATTCATATACAACTTTATTATCCATTGTTATTTTTTGTACAAAAAATGATAACAAAATAAAATGGGCGAACAAATACAATAAAGTAGATTTTCTTTATATCTATATTTGTGCAGCTAAACTTTAGTAATTTTTTCACATAGATCAGAGGCATTTTCATAGATCCAAAAGAACTTAAAACATATGTTCGACAAGTGATCCAAATATCGGGTCTTGTAAGATGATAATGACTGTCAACATTAACTTATGATTTTTTTTAGGTTAAATCGTTTTCATGTCAGTTAGTGTTACTCGATGAACATCCTAATGAGATAATTCAACAGCAACTTTACCGACTTGATTCATCATTAATCATAATTAAACGAATCCATTCATGTCTTAGTCATTTCCGATCTGTTACATATAAACGTCCATTGATGTTAATTTCTACAAATGCCTTAGGACGACAAATTGTGCCTGAAATCCATTCTGATAATCAGTTAAAGGCAATCTTTATTTATTATGTTAAAAATGACACAAAAATTAGATGGACTACTAAATACAACAAAGTAAGGAAGTTGAAAAGAGACTTCAAATTCAATTGAACGAAAACATTTTTTAGATTAAACTAGTAACAACAAACATAATTGACTTAATAAATGGTATAAGAAATGAAGGTTTATACTATAGCGCTGTACGTATCATTGTGTGGCTGTACTTAAAACTGTAATCATCATTTTTAAGTTACTTTGGCATCTTGTTTGTCTCGACGATCATAGCGATGAAGTGCTTCGACATCATCTCTATGAACTTGATCCTTGTATAAGAACATTCGATCGATTTGATATATGTCAAACATATCTTGATTCAATTAATCAACGTACCATTGCTACGAAACCGGTTCTATTTGTTGCTATTAACAGGATGGGGCGACAATTTATACCTGAAATTCATTCAAATGATCGACTTAAAGCTTTTTATATTTTTATTTCCTCAGATTCAACTAACGATCGAAAAACCAAATGGACTACAAAATATAACAAGGTAAAACTGTATTACATTTAGTTCGTTTCAATTTTAACTTAATTACTATGTAGATAAAACGTGTATGCGCCGATATCAATCAATTGATCGCATATATTAAACAAGATGCTGCTGTTCTCACACATAGCATCATTCGAAGTATGTCAATTATCATTCACTTTCTTTCAGAAATATACTGAATATTTACTATGATTGAAAGTTTATTTGACTTTAATTTGAGTTCCTATAATTGCTCCTGTTTATCGTTTAGATTATCAAGATATTCATAATGTTTCGCCGTCTTCAACAAAACCTGGTAATTATATATATATTCATTGATCCTTAATTCTAAAAACGAAACTAAATTGAGAAAATTTCATTTGAATATAAAAAAGTTAATTGGATCTCTAAATATATATTAAAATTGATTTGTTCTTACCTTTCCAATTTTCTTTTCAGCAAGACAACGAAATTACCAAGATTATATAGTCTGCTGGCTCGATTTGAATATTGATGAGACAAACAATGATTATCAATATTCTATTTCTCTACTGTATCAAATCGTGGATACTATTCACACATTTACTAATGCGGATGATTGTATAGATTATCTTACCGATTTAACGGATGAAAAAATATCTTTTATTGTTTCTGATGCTTTTGGTCAACATATTGTACCATTAATTCATGAAATACCGCAAATTAAATCAATCTATGTATTTTGTGGTGTAAATAAATCGAATTATGAAGCATGGGCTAAAGAGTATGAAAAAATAAAAGGTGTCTTCACTCAAATTGAATCCATTTGTGATAGACTTAAGCAAGATGTTCGTCAATCAAATCATAATTTAATAGCAGTTAGTTTTGTCCCATCATTTGACTCGTTCATTAATGTCAACTCAGATCAACTGGATCCGTCATTTATGTATACACAGCTACTCAAAAACATTCTTCTCGACATGAAGTATGATGAAACAGCAAAGAGAGAATTCGTTAACTATTGTCGAAAACAGTTCGTTGGTAACGTTCATCAATTACGAGAAATTTATAGATTTGAACGAGAATATAATGACCACTCACCCATTTGGTGGTACACACACGGATTTGGCTTGTACTCTATGGTGAACAAAGCTTTGAGAACATTAGACATTGAACTTATCGTAAAAATTGGTTTTTTCATTTGCGATCTACATCGACATATTGAACAACTTCATGTGAACCAATTCAGTAGTCACTCGGTGCAACCATTTATTGTTTATCGTGGTCAAGGTTTGTCCAAGACAGACTTTGCCAAATTGAACAAAGCTAAAGGTGGTCTTATGTCGTTCAATAATTTCTTATCTACGAGTAGGGATAGAGACATCTCTCTAGCCTTTGCTGAATCCAACCAATCGAATCTTGGTCTAGTCGGTATCCTCTTTGTAATGACAATCGATCCATTGATTTCATCAACTCCATTTGCTTCAATACAAGACGTCAGTTACTTCCAAGACTCAGAAAATGAAGTTCTTTTCTCAATGCATACTGTATTTCGAATTGGTGGGATAAGAGGTATAGATAGAGAAAACAGACTGTGGCAGGTAGACCTTATTTTGACCAGTGATAATGATCGACAACTACAAGTGCTCACAGAGCATATACGTCAAAACATCGAAAGTGGGACAGGATTTCAACGATTGGGTGCTCTCATGCTTGAAATGGGACAATATGATAGGGCTCTGGAAGTGTATGAAACATTGCTCAACGCGACACATTTGAATGAAGATCAACAAAGAATCTCGTCACTGTACAATCAATTAGGAGCAATTTATAGTCGAAAACGAGACCTTGGCGAAGCTCTTGCTCATTATAAAAAATCACTGGAAATAAAACTAACTTATTTATCTCCTAACGATCCTTCGCTTTCTTCTATTTATAGCAATATTGGTAGTGTTTTGCGAAATCAAAATCAATTAAACGAAGCGTTAGAATACATGGAGCGAGCTCTTCACATCGAACTTCTAGCTCCACAACCCAATTCACTTAAAATTGCTTCCTATCATAACAATATTGGTCTCGTACTGACTGATCTGAATAATTTCAATAGTGCATTAATATATTATGAACAAGCGTTCAAAATTCAACAGAAATACTTGCCACCAAATCATCCTGATCTTGCCACATCATATAATAATATCGGCGCTATTTATAATGAACTTCAAGACTATAGCAAAGCTTTATCTTTTTACGAAAAATCTCTTGATATAATGCAACGATCGCTGCCACTCAACCATCCTGATCTTGCCGTGCCATACAATAATCTTGCCTCTATTTACAATGAACTTCAAGAATATAGTAAAGCTTTGTTATATTATGAAAAGTCTATACAAATCATGCAAAAATCATTACCACCAAATCATCCATTTTTAGCTCTCGCTTACCATAATTTGGCATTAACATTTTATCGTTTACGTTCGTATAAAACTGCACTAGAGTATGGTGAAAGAGCGATAGAAATATATTATCGTGCATTGGAACCTAATGATCCACAAGTGATAACTTGTCAAGAGACTCTGAATGCAATTCGTGAAAAATTATAAAAAAGATATATTTTAACAATAAGAATTTATTATTCACAATGCACTTTCTTTGTATTATTACAACTATCGTTTGTATGTTTCAGATCTTTTAGCTATCTCTCCATAGAAGTTTATTAATAACACAACGGACCCAACGATCGGCTACTACAACGCCTCAGTTTAATCCAATTTCTCTACTGATCATTGTATCTTGTTAAAAATCCAGTAACTGAACTGTTAGAGTATGTTATTAATGACTAAGGTTATAATCAGCTGTTTCTTTATTCTTCGTGACTATTTGGTATGAGTGCATATTAGAGCATAGAAGAAAAGAAAGTTTCGAAAGTGCTTTTGATAATTGTCGAAGAAACGATACCACGAACAAGATCAAGTTCTCATCCAAAAGCTTCAAGGCGGAAACTACACAAGAAGAGAGAATTTATTTTAACTAACAGAATGTATTGAAAATGAGATAGAGGTTCTATTATCGAGACCTTATCCAAGCAAACTTTGAAAAGCATACGATACGCGCGACGAGTGATCCAAAATTTGAAATTATATTCTTATTCACTCTGTTCCAGTTTTAGAAGCTCTCCATAGCCATCGAATTCCATATGTCGGGAAATTCGAGTTTGTGGCAAATTCAAATTCTTTAAAAGAACATCAACTTGTAACAAATCGGATGTATAGAGTTATTTTGGGGTGAGGGCAAAGCCCTTTGAGGAAGTGGAAGAATGAGGGTAAAGGAAAACCCTTGACTAGAGGCTAGTACCTTTATCCGTATACCTCTATACTTCTACGGATGTTCTCTAAAGAGTCCTCTGATTTCGATCTTGTTACAAGTTCAAATTCCCCATCAACTCATCGAATTTCGAGGAGTCGGACACTGTATCTCATTGAACGTTCATTTTCGATCCCTGGAACATATTTCTACATCTCAGAACTCACCGAAGTTTCAAGTACTTAGACAGCAGAAATCTATCGAAAGAATACTGCTAACTTGTTAGATGCCTTTCAACTACTCCGAATCCATCGAGGTTCCAACCATTTGAGGTGAAGGAACGTAGCAGAAGGATAAATTCGAAGACTTCGGTGGAAATAAACCTATCAGATGAATAGTTTTGACTGTTTGGTCTAATTTTGATTACGTGAAACTTCTTCAAAACTTCATTATGAGACATCCTTTGCTTTTATTCAATGACTTTGGCAGAATTATTTACGTTCGACATATACTTCGCTTTAATTCCATAATTTACTGAACAGTATTTATCATCCACTGATTCAAAACATAAAACAAATCCGTCCGCGCTCTTGACGAAGATATGGTCATATTGAATTATTATCGTTAAAAAATATTTTCCTAAATCTTAAAAAAGTAGAAACAAAAGTTGAAAAAACGTAAACAACTATCAAAGTATTATCTTTCTATGAATTAAAAAGATGATTTTCATAGAGGAATAATAGTTCATATGTAGTTTAAGTGCTCAATGAAAGCTAATTGTTAGTACCTATCTTCAAATCTGTTCCTCCGTGTATATTCGATAGATTCCGATAACTCAAAAATGAGACATCTTGAGGATAAAAAGCTTTTTTTTGTTCGAATTCCGGTTCCCACGAGAAAAAACATTCCAGTGGTCGAAAACTATCTATCAAAACGACCTAACATCGAGCCCTCAACTTATCGGAAAGCAGCAATACGAGCAATCGATCTGAAATTTTAATACTCATCGGATGCTTAGATCTATGCGTCGAAATATCTATCAAGTAGCAGGCTGAGTTTTGTGTTATAAGATTATGGAAATAAAATTGCATAAATATTTGTGATGGAAGAAAAGAAAGCTAAAGTTTTGGAGACTGACCATTACATAAAAATCTTCATTTCTTCTTGGAACGTCTCTACAAATACAGTTATCATTATTCATAAAATTTAAAAAATTGATGGATAAATAAATTGTGAATTAAGATTTACAGTAAATACATTAATACTCAATCAGATAAAATCGGTAAAAAATGTTTTTCTGCGCAGTCAAAAGGATTCTTTTTTTGAAAAAATGGGATTTTGAAGACGATAATGCCCACAAACTTCCCAGGTAAAAACTGATTGAAATCGATTATTTTTTTTGATCAAAATTCATTTAGAAGGGCACTATTTCAATCAATTTTTAATCAAAAACAATCCAATTTAATATGATTTTTTTAACGTTGTTTTTTTACATTGGTTACTGTTTTCAATAGGACAATTTGTTTTCTTAGCGTAAAAAGTACATATTCTAATGCGTAAAGATTTTTTGAAATGAGCCGCTGTATGCCTGGGTAGTTTTTCCAGAGGAAAACAACAGATTACAGAAGTTCAACACTTTGAAACTTCATGACACTTTATGAGCCTTTAAGACTCATAAAGTCTGTTATTTTCTCCTTTCAATAACGAAGCTATATTGTCTAAAAAGCTTTTTTAAATTTCCATAACAATTGTTCTATAAAATTCTATAATGGTGTAATTTTTTAAAATTCTTAAGATTCTAACTGAATATGGGCAACACAGGATGTATTGGAAGAAAATCAAATTATATAAAATTTAAGCAAAAAACCACCACTAACGAATTATTCTTTAAATTTACTTTAATTTGGCTTGATGATGAACAGAAAAAAAACTCAAGACTGAAATATTGTTTAAAACAAATGAATCAACAGCTGATACAATTGGATGACAGTGCTCTATGCGAAACATATATTAAGGAAAGACCTAATGATCACTTTAGTTTGATCGTCAGTCACAAACTTGGTAATATTCTTGTACCAGAAATTGACGAGCTACCGCAGTTGGATTCCGTTTTTGTTTACGACTTTTTATCTGGTGACATCTACAAATCATGGATGAATCCATGCCAAAAAGTAGCTCATTGCCTTATAACTGAAGTTATTTCACTCTTTTGTCTATATTAAGATTGTCAACGACGTATTCACTGATCTAGATCAACTTGAGGGTGCTATTATAGATCGTATTCAATCTTTAAAAAAGGTGTGTAGACACAATTTTATTCTATTAATCTAATTTGATTTCGAGCATTTTTAAAACACAGAAACATGTACGAATACTCAAAAGGAAACGAAAATGGATGTCTATACGTTTTTCTTGTTAAAATGTACGATAAGTTTAGTTCAATAGAAAGGATATAAAGTTTTCTTTGAACATGTTCACGACTGTTTGTATATCTTAGAAATACTCTTTAGTTTTCATTTGTATATGTGCATATATATGTAGATTGTAACCACTAATACTGAAATGACCAATGTCAACGACGATTCAATAACAACTTCTCCTGAAAATATAGTTAGATCCGCGGCGAATACTAGTTCAAATTCAGTTCCGATTACTTCTGATTCATCGTACTATCTTATATGGCTTGATACAGATGCCAACAATGATGAACCAACTAAAAATGAACTAAAATCTGTTATAAGATGTCAACTTTTGACGTTCGACAATGTCAATACTTGCGAGCAATATGTCTTCGACAATCCCAATGCTAGATTCATAATTATTGTCTCATATAAACTTGATTCCATAATTATACCAAGAATTGTTTCTCTTCAACAGATCATCACTATTTTTGTCTATTCGAAGAACAATACAGTAAATACTTATCGACCATGCACTGATCAATATCTTACCGTACGTGTTGCTTACGAAATCCCATTGAGAGAAGAGAATTTTATATTTTTTTCCAGAAAATTCAACCAATAGTGTCAGATTTATCAAAACTAAAAACTTTAGTTCAATACGAATTTCACAAATGTGGTCTCTATAGAACCGTAAGTTAATCTCAAACAACTTTTGGTAGCACAATTTTTTTTCCACTTGAAAATCTTAGGAATTCTTAAGTCTAACTTCTTAAAAATTTTATCGTAACTTTTGATATTTATTCAATATAAAATAGATTGGTGAAGAGATGAGAATAGTAAAGATGATGATGAGAGTTTAATGTATTCAATGATGCTTTTTGCCGGATTCAGAGCGAGGATGGATTCTATTACAAAAGATTTTCAAGTGTTTAAATAAATTCAATAACTTTCAAATGAATATATTACAATAGTATCCTAAAAGTTCTTGTTTTGATCATTTGTCGATTGTATATTTTTAGGATAGTAATGCTTCTAAGAATGATATAATAATAGATATATTTAATCAAAAAGAAATGGCAACTAAAAATTTAAAAATCGAAAAAGGAAATTTTCTATGGTTCAGACTCTTTGTTGAAGTGCTTATCCATATGAAAGATAATGCACGAGCGCATCATGATTTAGTAGAAATATTACGTGTGAACTATCCTCAGTCGAACTTCGTTGCTGATTTTAATCAAAATTATACAGCTGATAAAGCGATTGAATGGCTTACACGCGATGATTCATGCTTACTAAAAGAATTAAATAAAGCATTGAGACAACAACATTTAGATCATTTATTTATATTTCGATACATTATTAATGATATTTATCAACAACTTAGAACAGAATACGATAAAGAAATAAAAGACAAAGAAAAAACTCTCACTTTATATCGAAGTCAAGTCATATCTGAGTTCGAATTAAACCAACTTCTTCAAGCAAATACAGGTGAACTTATAGCAATTAATAGTTTTATGTCAACATGGAATGATCGAATGAAAGCTATTGATTTTCACAAAGAACAACATCATGTTGGTCTCAAACATATTTTATTTGAGATTGAAGTAGATTATACAAAAAAATCGCGGCCTTTCGCTCAAATAAATAGAAAAGAACAAGATTTAACATTGTTTATGCTTGGTTGTGTATTTCGTATTCGTTCAATTATGGAAGATCATACATTTCATTGTTACGTCATGAAAATTGAGTTATGTAGTGACGATGACTGTGATCTCAAAAATATATTTGATCACATGACAAAAGTTTTCATTCAACCTGAAACAGATTTGATTACATTGGGCAGTTTATTACATAGAATGGGAGAACTAGACAAAGCCCGTAAATATTTCCAGTTACTTTTATCTGAATTAGATGAAAATGATCCTGATCGTGCACATTGTTTTGATGGTTTAGGACATATCGAAAATGATCAGGGTAGATTTGGAGAAGCATTAAAATATCATCAACAAGCACTTAACCTGCGTATGAGCCATAACTCATCCCATACAAATCATTCGCTTATCGCTCTTAGTCACATTCATATTGCTAATGACTATAAAGATATGGGAGAATACAATGCAGCATCGCAAAATGTGGAAAAAGCACGAACCTTTATTCGACAGCAAAATTTGCAAGAAGATCGAATAAAAGAGGCTGCCTGTCACATTATTATGGGATCTATTCTATATGAAAAAGCAAAGTGCATCGAAGCTCTTGATGAATTTCAACAAGCCCTGGACATAAATAAACAACAAGGAATTCCAGATGATCATCCAGATCGAGCATCGATCTTTCAAAATATGGGTCTATGTCATCTAACTTCCGGAACTATAATTCATAATCCTACTTTAGCCCTTGATTATTGCGTGCAAGCACTAATCATTCGATTGAATACATTGCCTCAGAATCATCGTTGCACAGGTATTACCTATCGATCGATAGGCTTAGCATATGAACAATTAAAGGAGTATCAAAGTGCCTTGAAATTCTACAAAGAAGCTAATATCATTCATAAAGCATTGAATAAAACTTCTAATGAACTACAAAAGACAGAAAATGACATTAAACGAATACAAAAGTAGTTTTTTCCACGTAAACATATTCAAATACTTTCGACTTTTGCTTATAGACACCTCTCAGATCCAATGTTGCATCCAACGCATCAATTTAAAACAGTAAGAGACCAATATAATCGATGTTATCTTTTAAGTTTATAAAACTATTTTCAGCAAAGTTCTCAAAATGAAGCACCTGCTGATATAAGTGTCATTAAGTTAAAAATTGAGAGGATAGCACCGCAGCTATGTTCTACAGAAGTACCAATACAAGTAGTCACTCGACGTATGATTTTACTCGGACGTTCAAATGCAGGTATGAAACGATTCTTGTATTAATTCTGCTTATCAATACTTTTTAGTAAAAAGTTCATTTGGGAATGCATTACTTGCACAAGATAATTATTTTATGATTAAGCAAGGTTCATCTTCAGTAACATATACAAATGAAAGTAGTCATATCGTAGGCTTTCGAGATTTTTATGGAAGAAAACTAATGATCGTTGATACACCTGCTTTTGCTAATGAATATGGTTCAAACTCTATTATACGAACGGAAATTACACGCTCACTAGAGCAAGCAGCGCCCGGACCACATGCTTTCTTGTTTGTGCTTGAATTTACCCCTGAATCGTCATTTTCAGAAGAAGACGATAAGAAACTGTGTGAATTTCTCATCAACATATTTGGACCTACAATTTCCCAATATATTGTCTTTATATTTACTAATTTGGAGAAACTTCAAAGAGCTGGAATCGAAATTGATCGATATCTCAAACAACATTGTAGTCAAACATTTATTAATTTAATGAAGAAATGTAAAAATAGATATATGCCAATCGACAATCGAGCACCACCTAACGCTAAAGATGCTAGTTTTGCTGAACTCTTGCTTATTATCGATAGAATGCTCAATGAAAATCAAGGAAAAGAATACACATACCAATCGTCTTCGCTACAACAAACATTAAAATTCACAACAAAAACGTAAAAGTTTAGCTAAATTATCGCTATATAAAATCATCAAAAAAGTGTTTGATTTTGTTACTATAGACGAAACCTTTTTCAATCTAAAAAAACATATATTTTTAGTACTTCTAATCAATTGTGATTTGAGCAATTTATCTAAAAGTTTGTACCGGATACTAAATCACCATTGCAATATTTCTTCAATATCTTTCACTGTGTTTTTACAGTTACTGTAATTAATTCCGTTTTTTATATTAAAGTAATCAGTAACAATAAGAACATAGCCTTTGAAAATGGTGGTTCGTTTTTTTCACAATGGTATTAACATACTATGACATAAGACCGCTATTTAAACTTAGTGAATAATTCGAAAAGTACTGCAAAAATTATTTCGATATGAATTTCATAACTTTCTTAGCTTTTAAATAGAAAAGCATTTTCTGAGAAGAGTTAGGTTTTGCATTTTGTGTAGAGTTGGACAAGATACTCGAAATATTCGTACTCGAGTACGATTTTAGTCGTACTCATACTCGAAAAAGTCCGTACTTGCCCAGCTCTGTTTTTGGGTTCTTTAACACCGTAAATCTTCGAAATATAATTTTAGTCTAAATAACAGTTTTCTCCTAAGTACAGGCAAAGTTTTCAGGATTATCAAGCCCTACGCAGTATTGAATTTACTTCATATAATGCAATGATGTCAATTATAACATAAAACTCAATTTTATTTTTATCACTCTCACAGGGAACAGAGATCAACCATTCATGATTCTACGGCATTATTAAGACACAACTCAAGTAGTTTGGATACTTCTGATAAGCACAAGCTGGAAAACGAATTCACCGGCTGGAAGAAAACTGTAAGTGAAAAATGGCTTTGTCTGTATACAACGTATTGATATATATAGCTGAGATTTTTGCAAACGCCTCATTTAGATTTTTTATCATCAAATCAGTAGATAAAACTGTCTAGATAACGACTGATGCTGACAGATCGATGTCGAGTTACGTTCTACGTAGATTTTGCAGACACGAGAGACAAAATAACATTCTATAGTAATATATATCTTGAAAATTGTTTTAGATTTGCGTTTTGTATTCAAAAATCAAAAGGGTTTTTCTAATATCATATCGATCAAAATTTTGTAGCCAAGCAAACTATTTCTATCTTCAATACTTAAATAGCTCAATTAGCGACATTTACAGCTGTTTCATCAATTTTATCACAAAGAAAAGCAAAATTGAACTTTCCAACAACGCTTGATCTCATTTTCATAAGTTTTTCAAATTCGCATCACGAGTGATAACAGTAAATACATGTTAATTTTTTCGCGGTCTTCACCAAAGTTTGAAAAGCGGGTGTGGGTGTGAGTGTATGGCTTAATGAAGAGAAGGTCTGCACCCACACAGCCACAGTCACACCCACACTCCATCGATAAAGATTTTGAAAAAAATTTTGTCAAAGTCATTTTTTACTTTTTCTCTATATAGAATTACTCTCTCGGAATTTTGTGAATATCTCTCTTATTGTGGAACTCACATATATTTTCGAAGAAAATAGTGAGTGTAAGTTTTAAGTTCAAGTTTTGACGTCTCCTCCCTCCCCCTCCATTACAGACACTTAGCAACGAAAGCCCCTATTACAGACAACTCCCCACTACAGACCTAAGCAATCGAGAATAACAGGCGTCAGACTCTCTAGAGTTTTTTTGCAAAATTGATCAAGTTATAATTTTGAAAGATAATCAACATCATTGTTTGTGA
>CAJNOP010002834.1:0-15554 GCA_905250075.1 Rotaria sp. Silwood1
ACTTAGCTAATTAGTTAACTATTACTTAGCTAATTAGTTAACTATTAGATAGCTAATTAGTTAGTTAGTTAGTTAGTTCATTGATTATGAATAACTAATTAAGAAGTAATTAGCGAATACCTCGATAAACGAATTAAGAACAAACTTGAAAACTTCAGGATAGGCCTTAGGATATGAGCCGCATATATGGTAAAATTTTTAGCGAGATCGGACTTCAAAAAGTTCTTTCCAAGAAATCGAAATTTCGTAGCCTTTAAATAGAGTTGAAACGAAAAACGTTTGTTTTAGTATTATTCTAGGAACTTTTACCATTGACATGAGCCCCTTGGAATCAATATCGAACTTTTCAGTTCGTTACCAGAGCATTTGATCGATAGTGAAGTCGTACTCAGTCACATCGCTAACGCCGAACATATTTTATGTTTTTGAAAAATCTAGACATGCTCACAATAATTTTACACCGGGATTTAGTAGCCTTAGGAGTCATGTCTAGCTATCGCGTATTAAGTTTTCGGCGATTGTGCAACACTTGAAAATTTTTAAAAACCAATGTATATCAAGTAACAATTGATGTCACCTCGCTAACAAATGATTTAGCCCATAATATCTATTATTTAAATTAAAATAATTTGAAATAGAAAATGTTATTACAGATAAAAAAACAAAAACAAAGTTTTGATGAAAATTTTGTTAGTCTGAAAAAAAATCAGTTTCTAGAAAATTAACTTATAGAAATCTAATGGATTGTTTCCTTGCAAGTAAAACATAGATTAGAATGTGATACAAACAAGTTTTTGCAATCGTCTGTTTCTTTTTTACAACAAAAAAATTTTTATATTGATGAAATTTTCTCAAAAAATTTGACTTTAATTTTTCATCTACTTAACAATTTATTTAAATATGAAATTGTTTACATTTATTAGAGTGACATTAAAATTGAGTTCATCATCAAAAACTGACTCGAATGATAAGTGTGATAAAAGAATATTTCACGTGATCTGCGGGTGAATGTACTGAAAAAGAGAACTGAGAAGAAAACCAGATGTCTTCTTTTGTCAAATATATCATTTGACTCATTTTTTTTAAAAGCTAAACTCAATTCTAATGTTTTATTTGTTGCTTTCGATACAAGCGATCGAATCTAAGGCTTAAACTAAATAAAAAAAAGCCTTCTGTATCTAACAAAATATAAAGAATTTCATATTTGTATATAAACCAAAGACGATCGTACAATCAAAAAAAACGTTCGTCAAAGTCATTCACACTTGCGAAGGCAGAAAAACTTATTCTTTCATGTTGTCGATAGTTTAGAAAGCGAAAAAAAAAATTTATCACCTTATTGTACTAGAATGTTTCTATTATTATTTTTTTTAGGCTGCTTACCCACCTAATCATTATATACGTCAAGTACCACAACGTAAAATTCATTTATTTACATTTTTACAATTAATTCAACTTTCAATTTTATGTATATTGGGATTTTCACCAATACTTTATACGAAATTAATTTTACCAATATGGTTGGTTGTTATGGTTGCTTTTCGATATCGAATATTACCAAAAATAATTGCAACGAAATATTTACGAGCATTAGATCAACGATTATAGATTATTTTAAAAAAAAAATATATATTTTCTTTTTTCTGAACAAAATATTGTTTTATTATGCATGAAAAAAACAAAAAAAAAATATCATTGTGATTAAAATATTTATTAGAAATTGTTCGTTAAAAAGTTTAGATAACGAACTAATATATCACACAGTTTAACAACTTTTTTTTTATTTTTTATTTTTCCATATCTCAGTTTTGATACGACAAGTTCAAGTATAAATATATCAGAATTATATCAAAAACAACAATAAAATGACAATGTTAGCTATCATAATAAAAAGAATCGTCATTATTGATAAAAATTAAAAAGTAAAGTATCATTCAGAAAAGATAAGATGCTGAGACACACACACAGAAGAATGAAAATTTTCTTTATTTAGAATAATATAAACATGTGATGCCATACAGTAGAACTTGAAGTCGGACTACTTTTTTTTTGTGTACTGCAATCATTTATTAGAACATTGTAAAAAAAAGAATTTTTCTTTTTATATCATCGTGATTATGAACTAAATAGTGTTTGAAGAATTTTAGTACTTGAAAAAAGAACAGCATCAGGAATAACCCAAAGATCAACATACATTCATGAATACTTCAACTTCTCAAAGACTTTTATCTATTAATATAAACTTTTATAAATAAAATATCTACAGATAAATTTCAAAGATCAAGATATCGAGTACTATTTTCAGTTTTACTAACAGAAGTTCAAACAGGTCACGCTTTTTAGGCCTGCACGGTCTGTCAAGCTTTTCGAGCGAGTACAATAATGATGACAGACTAAAAACCAGAGGTCCAAACAGAGCACTAGGGCTATTGCTTAACCTGATTCTGACCTGCCTGCTATAGGCATCACCCATGGTTTTCAGACTAGTGCAAGTGACAGGCCAAAAATTGCTTGGACCTCTGACGTGCACTACTCTGAAAACCATGGGTGATGCCTATGACAGGCAGGTCAGGATCAGGTTGAGCAATAGCGCTAGTGCTCTGTTTGGACATCTGGTTTCTAGTCTGTCATCATTATTGTACTCGCTCGAAAAGTTTAAAAACCGGGCAGGCCTAAAAAACTAGGGGCCGACAAGCGCAGCTCAGAGGAACTGTTCGAACAGCTCTTTTGAGCTGAGTTGAACTGGTTCGTTTGAGCTGTGTTCCTGTTATGACCTGTATCTTCTTCAGATGCAGTCATAAGGGTTTTCCGTCTTTTATACATATAAGCTTGTGCTCTGCTTCTTTTCTCTTTTGTTAGTCATACACCAATGACTTTCCATTTCTTTCTTATATGTTGGCACTTTCTCATTCGTTCTTCTTTCTTTCACGTTGTCTTATGGATATTTCCCTCCTTTGTTCATTGTTTGTTATTACTCTATATATAGCGTTACGTTGTTGTGTGAAAGTGAGAGAAATATAGATAGACAGATAAAAAAGTAGAGTATAGTTGGATAAAGATCTCACAGTTCCCAAAAACAGAACAATTTTGTTCTTTTATGGGAATTATTTTCCGAAAACGGAACAAAAGTGTTCTGTTTTTGGAACACAGCTCAAACGAACCGGTTCACCAGTTCAGCTCAGCTCAAAAGAGCTGTTCGAACAGTTCCTCTAAGCGGAACTGAGCTGAGCTTGTCGACCCCTATAAAAAACGTGGCCTGTTTGGACCTCTGTTTACTAATACTTATCCCATTTAATGTAGCAGATAAGTGCACTCAACCTTATATGTAAATGACGAATATTATTGAATCAAATAAATATTCTGATTTTATTCTCTGATGAAATAAAATCATTCGAAATAGTCGCATAATAAAGATTTCAGTTTGAAAGCAGCAAAACTCAAAAATAAAATAAAACTTGATGTTTTTAGTTTTTTTTAGTCAAATATTCACATCAAGTAGAATTCGATTCTACATTTGATTAGATTCAATCGAATTCTCGATTAAACTCAAATTTTTATTAATATATTACATTCTACATGAGTTAGTAGATTTATTTTTTGTTTTTTAAATAAAAAGAAAAGAAAAAAAACAAACTTCATCTTAAAGATACAGAGTAACTCTGATATGAAAAAAAAAGAATGTTTTAGAGACAGCACATAATTGTCAATTGTATGCTTCATATTTTTCTTCTCGGTTGAATCTGATAAATAAATTTTCTAATACCATAAAAGAAAACTAAATTGTACGTTATGGCAAAAAAGTATAATAATAATGAAATATACATGTATAAGTTAAAAATCTAAGTAAATAAATGTTTAATGCATATATATATACAAAGAATAACTTCAAAAAGTATTTATCATTTCACAATTATTGCTGGTGGTAATTGACGATCTGGTAAAACTTGTTGATGAAGATATTCATATTGACGACGTGTTTCAGAAATCTTAATAAAAAAAAACAAAATTTTTTTTGTTGAAAATCTCAAAAAAACGAAAATTTGAATTTACTTGTTGTAAAATTGCTTTTTTTCTTTCTTCTAATTCATGTTTAACACGTTTAAGTTCGTCAACTTCTTCATATAAGGATTCAACACCAATTGCTTTTCGTTTTCGACAATTTTGTGCTGCAATCTTTTTTTTTATACAAATTTTATTTTAATAATAAAGAAATTCAAAAAAAAAAAAACTTCGACATACTTTATTTTTTCCACGACGACGAATATCTTTTATAATATGTATTTGTTCAGGTGTTAAATAACTTAAACGTGATAAATGACGATTATATTCTTCTGTACTTGATTGAGTTATATCATTTAAAGTTAATGGAATATTATTTTGATGTAAAGCATCTTCATCTTGTTGTCCTTGATAATATGAACGTGTACTTGAACGTCTTAACATAATATGTGATAATGAATCTCCATCGGATTCAATCTAAATAATAAATTTTTTAAATAATAATATTTTATTTTCATTAAATTCTAATATATATATATATACTTTTTCTGATTTTGTATCATCAAATGTTGTTTCACTATAATTCTATAATAAAAATACAAAATAATAATTAAAATTTTTTTTTTTTTTCTTAAAATTTTATTTCAAATACTTCTGATTAAAAAAATTATAATCAATGATAATTCATTATTGTTGCTACTATTACTACTTACTGAATATTCATCATCGACTAAAACACTTAAAGGATTAATTAATGTTGATTCATTAGTAGTAGTAGTAGTAGTAGTAATATTTTCATTAGATAATGAAATAATATTTGATGATGATAATGATGATGTTGGTGTTATTTCATTTGATGTATTTTCGTTACTATCAATAAATTGATTTGGATTAGTAAACATGATACTATCACTACTTTTGTCAAGATTTAATAAAGTTGAAAACCAATCTGAATCAGTTTGATCGTCAATATTGTCAAATAATGGAATAGGAATACTATCAAAAATTAATTCACTATTATCTGCTGTTGTGATTGGTAAAATTTGATTAGATGATGCCTCAATATTAGATAAATATTCTTCGATCCATTTCTATAATGAAAAAACAAAAAAACCGAAAATTGCACAATCATTCTTTTTGTAGTAAAAGGTTATTTGTTAAATAAATAAAAACAATAACAATAACAACCGAGATAACGTACATCATTTGGTGTAGGAGAAGAAGAAGTGTTTGATATCAAAGTCGATTCACGAAAGATTTTCTCACCTGAAAACATAAAATGAGAAAGAACAGGTTATATCAATATTTAACTTCATAGATGATGATAACATTCGTTTGATATTTTATGAAAAAAAATAATAAATATTCGTTTTAAAATCATCTCAAATTGTTCCCTAATACATAAATTTAATTCAAAAGTAAGTCATTAACTATTTCAAATATATTAACATAATCAAATAGAATTGAACAAAACTATTTTTCTTTAAGTCTTATAAACATACCGGTTTCAGGATCTATATCATAATCATAACAACTATCATCATCTGACATTGATGCATCATCTTCATTAGTTGTTAATTTTTTTCCATTATTTGTAAATTGTATTTCAGCTGAATAAACTGTAAAATCAAATGTTTTGTCTTTTAGATTAAAATCATTTATTGAATCATCAATATCAATCCAATTCGGTGGACGTACACCTAATTCATCTATATCAATAGCTAATAATCCATCTTGTTCATACATCAAATCCATTTTTATTATAATTACTAGATCAAAAACCAAAAAGTAAATAAATATTTTTATATAGTGACACTGACAACAGTGTCGTTTTGTGTCTAAGAAGAAGAAAAAAAACAGACACAAAAATACTAGTTAGACGAGAAAGCATAAAAGAAAAATAAGAAACAGAACATAAAAAGTGGTATTGCGTTTTTGTTCTACTGCAACGAACGAGTAAAAATAAGAAAGAAAAGAAAAAGACGTAGTTTATGTTCGTCATCGTACTTCTCGTACGGTCATGTTTTGCATATTTTTTTTTGCTTTTTCTTTTTATAATCTTAAAAATAGAATAGTAATAATCATATTGTTGATTAATATAAAAGAACAAATAAAAAAAAACATGTTTTCCAAAGAAAATTTTTCCATCCCCCCCAAGGCAATTATGTAAATCTTCGTATTTTTTTTTGTTTTGTTTTGTCTATATTTCAGTTAAAATAAACTAGATCTATAACTTATATTAAATGAAATATTTTTGCTTAATTAAATATGATTTTTGTTTTTTCTATCTGGAATACTTTCAAATTCATCAGGATTATTATTTTCACATTAAAAAAGACTTGAATATTTGTTCTTAATATGAAAAGAAACCATAAAATATATCATGAAAATAAAATCAATGTTGAAAGACCTTGCTAACAACTTGTTTGAACTTTTTTAATCATATATATATATATATATATATTCCTTTTGGGGGAACAAGTATATGTTTAAATGGTATCAAAATAACAGTTGCAAAAGAAGATATTCTTTTAATATGAAAGTTTTTCGAGATATGACTTGTATAATTTCATTACAATATCAATATTTCAAAACCTATAGATTATTAGTATATAATAAGAATAATTACAAACATGAAAAAAAGTAATCATCTATCTGAATAATGACAAGAGTTGTATCTTTAAATTTTTCTAATTTTGTCTCAAAACAATATCAGAATATTTTCTACACAGAGTTACACGAAGAGAATCATTACGAATTGTTTTCTGTACAGATTATATTTTAATATCATTAAAATAGATACTTGATTCTAAAGAAGTTTGTTTTTCTTTTTCTATTTTAACTATAATCTAGTCTTTGTAAATGAAAAGTAAAAGGACATTTATTTTAGAAATTTTGCAATACCAATTATGCTCATGAAAAGTGTAATGTCTAGCTCATCAGACAATCATTACAGATGTCAAATAATTTTTTTGATCGGAACGATATTGATTTTATGAGTATCATTGAATAATAGAAAAATCAAGAATGATTTGTTTTACGAAGTCTTCGTTCTCAAGATATCGAAATTTTACTAAATTTTCAATAAAAAGCTACGGTTTCCGTCAGATCAAATGAAAAATTGAGTTTCGATTTCAAACTATGTACGAACAAAATCTTCAATGAGATTTCTTGTATCTTGAGATATTCGAAATTTTCTTATATATCAAAGCAAATTTTGTTCATATATTTATATCTTCACAAACGAAATATTAATTGTATAATCAAATGATCTCATTAAAAACTTATTTAACCTATTGTAAGAACGAAGATGCAGAGAATTAAATCATAGTAAAATTTTATATTACTTTATCAAATGAACATTGACTCAGTTGAAAAACACGATTTAATATTTTTAATTAAATTTAATTCGTATAGTTAGATAAATTTTTCTAAGAACATATGATAAGTACTTCCTGATTATAAGATATATATCAATTAATGTTATAGAAATAAAACAAAATCATTATTCTTATGTTTTGAATTTTACACATTATTATATTTCTATAATCTTTTAATAGAAAATAATTCTTTTTAAAACTTTTTGTATTATAAGAGAAAACTTTTACAATACTAAGAAAACAAAATGTAAGAAACTATTCATTAATAAAATAATTGTTCATAAAAAGTAATCTCATATGATATATTCACATTTTAATAGAAAAAATTAATCAATATAACTTTTCAATTTCGATTTATTTTAAATCAAAATCTTCTACTGTTAATACACTACTTTGTTCAACATTTAGTCACAAGGTACTGTATTCAAATCACACTACTACTACCAACTATGAAATGACTCATAACAAGTCACTAACGATCATTAGTATGCCGATCACATTATGATATACACCCACTCTTATGGCTAGTATTTAGTTAGTGTATATGATGAACTCAAGTAATTGCGTACTTATATAAATGAATGGCAAGATCGATCTTTCTATCATTTAAAATACGGAAAATTCTCTTATAAATCATACAAATTTGTTTTGTATATCATCTTTCAATCTTTAATTATTTACAAATATTTTATATTATATAAAATTATTAATATCAATATAAACAAATAAAATGACTCATACATATTTATAGTATATACACTTAAGGACATCGATTACGACAGTGATATGTAAATTATTTGTCAATATTATTTTGACCTACTCAAAACGAAATATTCTCGGAACTGAATTTTATGTATTAATAGTACGATTATTATTCTTTTTCCCCTCTCATTTTATGTAATACATAGAATGCATGCGTTCGACGACCACGTCAATATATATATATATATACATATTACGCACGACAGTACATACACTTTTATTAATCAACTTCTTATGTATGTACAATTTAATGTAGGTGTAAAACCATGGTAAATGACTCACTGTTTTTTTTTTGTTTTCTATTTTCAATTGTTTGATTTTTACAGATATAAAGATATGATTAATTTATCTAATATTGATTGATTAATGACTTTATTTTAAATTTTTATCTAAAAACAAAAAAAAAAGGAATCATTATCATATAAAAAAATCAGTTTCAATTAAAAAAAAAAAAGAAAAGAAAAAATGTAAATCATGAAAAAAATAATAAATGTCTAATAAATCATGTCATCAATGCATCTAATTGACTTTGAATTGATTCAAGCTAGAAAGATTAACAAAAAAAAAAAAGAGAAAAAATTAATTTAATAATTACAAATTTTTTCTTTTTTTTTTAGTTATTTTACCTTTTCGAAAAATGTATAAAGTTCATCTTTATTAAATTCAGTTTGTATATTTTCAATTTGCTAAATATATATATATATTTCAAATATTCTCATAGTTATATATATATTAATTCTTACTTTTGTTTGTTCATTTTTAAGTTGAAATTCATATATAGCTATTGGTCGTTTAACTTTACTTTTACTTGATTGTGTTATACCAACATCTAATGTCCAATGTATATCAGATAACTATCAAAGAAAATATTTTTTGATTTATTAAAAATAAATAATAATCAATCTTACTGAATATGAAGCAATATGAGAAGTTTTTAAACGTTCAACAATTTCTTTTGCATTTATTGACCATTGTTCAACAAATATTTTTGCCTTTTAAAATAAAATATGATTGATAAAAAGTTTTCTTATTGAGCTTTTTTTTTGTTTTTTACTTTATTTTCATCAAAATTTTGTTCATTAATTAAATCATTTTCAAGTATTTGTGGTTTTATTAAATGATATGCTGATTGTAGAAACATATATTCAATTGTTTCAATTATTTGTTTAATATTATCTATTGATAAATTAAAAGCATTTTCTAATTTATTTAATTCATCTATTGTAAATATTGTTTCATTCTTAATTATTTAGATAAAAAAAAAAATAAAAAATAAAGGTCAATAAAATAATTTAATAAAAATAAAAAAGATAGATTTTTACTTGTTGTCCTGTTTTTTCAGCAATACGTTGAATAAGTTTTTTAAATTTTGCTTCATCTAATGAATTTATATGTTGAATTGAAGTTTGTATTCTAATATATAGGATAAAAATAATTTTAATTTAATTTAATAAATATAATTACTTTGAAGAACCATCTGCAAATATTGAATTAGACATATTTTGTTTAAGTAAAAAAAAAAGATGATATAACCAAAAAACGATGTATGCATCACATATAGTTTTATTATGAGTCATAATTAACCAATCCAAATAAAGTTTTTCGAAAGAACATTCGGAATGAAAGGATATCTATCGGCATGAAATAAATACGCAATGCAGTACTACCCCATGTCGATAGGACACGCTACCGACACATGTGTCGACACAATGACACGATGGACGTACATGTAACGACACGTGTTGACACAGTGAATTTTTTGTACATCATGTGTCGACACATGTGTCGGTAACGTGTCTTGGACATCGAAGGGTATATCATGGACTATAATACAGGAAAGAAAAAAAACGATTGTATATATAGGATTAAGTTGGGTATTTTTTTTTAAATTAAATTATTATCTGTTTTTTAACTTCTAAATTAATTTATCTATTTTTCTAATTTAAAAAGAAAAATTATGCATTACTATCGATATTTTAAATCAAATTATTATTTTTTTTCAGACCTTTTTATTAATTTATTATCTATTTTTGTAAATTTTTAACCTGATTTATTGTCTTTTTTTTAGATTTTTTAAAATAAAATGTTATACACCAGTATGAATTTTTTAAATGAAATTATTAGTTTTTCTGATCTTTTTATTAATGCATTATCTATTGTTATACATGTTTTAAATTGATTAATTATCTTATTTTTTTAAAGTTTTTTCAGTTATATTATTTATTTATTTTTGTACCTTTTCAAACTAATTTATTATGTTTTTTTAGACTTGAAAATAAATTAGGGTCTATTTTGTCACATGTTCTAAACGAAATTATTATTTCTCTTTTAGATGAATTATTGTTTTATTTTGTTGTAGATTAATTAAGCCTTATCGTGCTCATGTCAATCTCAAACAAACTTAACACAATGAAGAAAAAATTTTTTTTAAATTTATTTTTACAATGGTAAGTCTATTTTATAGAATTTTTAACTGCTTTGACTGTATAGATGTTCATATTATTTTTAATTTTTCTGTATCGACAATTTTTCTATCATTTTATTTTATTATGTACATGTATTTTTATTTTTTTTTGTATACACTATTTTTATTTTTTTTTCTATACTTTTTATTATGTTATTTTATTCTCTTGATTTTTTATTATTTTTTTTATTTTATTTTATAGACGTTTTTCTTGTTAGTTTTTTTTATTATTAAAGAAAGTAGAAAAACGTTCTTAGAATAAAATAAATAACATAATAAAAAAAAGTGTCTATACAATAAAATAAAAATAGCAAGAAAAGTATATAAAATATTAATTCTATAAAAATTTTTCTTATTTTTTCTTTTTATTGTATCTACATTTTTTCTTCTTATTTTATTTGACTTTATGATTTAGACATGTTTTTTACTATTTCGTTTTAAAAATAATAGATTTTCTATTATTTTTAGCTTCATTCTATAGACTTTGTCCAGTGATTTTTTTTATTAATAATAAAAGAAATGATAAGAAAAATAGTCTATAGAATAATGCAAAAAGTACTGAAATATCTATACAATAAAACGAAATAATAAAAAACATGTCTAAATCATAAAGTCAAATAAAATAAGAAGAAAAAATGTAGATACAATAAAAAGAAAAAATAAGAAAAATTTTTATAGAATTAATATTTTATTGTATAGACACTTTTTTATTATGTTATTTATTTTATTCTAAGGACGTTTTTCTACTTTCTTTAATAATAAAAAACTAACAAGAAACACATCTACAAAATAATTATTGTGTATATGTTTTTTGTATTTTTTCATGTTCTTTTTTTAAATAAAATTAAAGTATTTGGTAAATAATTCTGGCTTCAAATCATAAAAGTACAGGAAAAAAATCGAGAGACAGGGAAAGGGTTAGTCATCACCAATGTCTATTGGCTGACTGCTAGCGACAGAAAATGGACCAATAGAATTATTAGAAAAATGACACTGACACACGTATGACACAACGGCCGTACATGTGTTGACACATCATGACACACGTTACGTACATGTGTCGACACACCATGACACTGTGTCAAAACGTGACAATACTTCATGTGTCGACACAATTGTGTCGACACATGTGTCGGTAGCGTGTCCTATCGACATGGGACTTATCGATATAATACTTCCGATCGAAATAACGGATTTCATATTAAAAAGTAATTAGAGTAGAATGACGTTGTCAGAATGGAAATCTAATAGTCAGTAAACTAATCCTTATTAATATTAGATACAAAAATAGTTCCGACATTTGTTACGATAATGATGAATGAAAAGTAATTTCTATAGATTATTTTTGCAAGTTCGGATAGTCTTAGATCATTTGTAAATTGATTGAAATTGTAAATCGAATTGATAATCTATTTGAATGACTCGAATGATTTGACAATGAGAACTATAATCAGACGGTAAGGTCTGGCATAAATTCTAACATGTTCATGGAAAAATTGTAACATATATGACGAACTTACATCAAGGAGTGACATATGCTTTTACAACATCTGATCTATATATAACATTAGAATGTCGAATAGTTTGGATGATGATCATATTCGACATGAATTTTGTTCAATTTTAAATATTTTTATTCATTTTTTATTTTCATTTACTCAATTAGCTATTGTACTTGCTATATTAGGTTTACTAATAGCATTAATAGTGATATTTATGTATGACGTTCACGATCAACAGTTACTGGTGAAACTCAAAGTAATTCAGATATCGTTTTTGCTTGATATAAAAAATTTTATTACAATAAAAGAAAATAATGATCAGCATTTTCTGGAAATAGAATTGATTTGTTAATGTAATGTTGTTTTACTTTCGAATAATTGACTCGTGTAAATTGATTTGTGAAAGTATTTGTCACATTTAGTAAATCTTCATACTTTGTATCAAATACAAAACATTGAGAAAAACATTTATTTTCATTAGATAAAAATTGATTAATATAATTTATATGTGTGCAGAATAACATAATTTTTTATATTGTATATAGTCGGAAAAACTTTTAGAAGCTGACAGATTTTCCATCTAATCATGCGGAGCCTTTCAGATCATTCTCTTATTCAATATTTCTAATCAATCGAACTTTCTTATCTATATTCCATAGAATAAAACTTGTTTAAATCGATCATTTCTGTTATTATATTATCAATATATGATTAAAACTTCGAACCTATCGTGTTAAGGAGTAGAGAACACATAAAACTAATTGAAATTATTACTAATGTTTTAATTATGATTGAACGAAGAAAAAAAATATTAATCACAGCTTAAGAAATTCTTTTTTATTTTATTATCAAGAAAATACAACGAATGTTTGTGTTAATATGAACAATAGAGAACTAAACTGAAGAAAAAGACAAATAAATCAACGATGATTAAAACCTGATCATTAATTCATCATCAAATTATGTTCTCGATCAATTAAAATTCTTGATGTTGAACTGTTAGAAATACACATTATATCAAAGCCAAGAAGATTAATAAATAAATTAATGATCTATTATTTCAAAATACAGAAAATATATCTTTTTAATATAAAAATAAAGCAAAATCTTACCATGAATTTTTCATTTAATTCATAACAAAACATTTTTCATGTTGCAGGAGTGGTAGTTGAGTCAAATAATAATGGATCAGATAATCGTTGAGTAACATTTTCCTTAATGTTAATAAAATAAAAATATATTCAATATATTTGTATTTTATTTACGGTTGATGACTCACGTTCTTTTCTTCAAGATCAGCATAATAACAGGAGAATTTCGAATAACATGGAATATTGCGATAAAAAAAAAAGATTTGTTTTATGATTATAGATAATTTAAATACATACTTTGATAATATATTACAGAGCGCATTTGTGTTTTTTTTATTGGAATATAAAAGTTTTAATTTTATTTCTTTTAATTTTTGATGAAATTCCCAATATATATTTTTGTTTTTAATTGTTTTTGTTAGCATAAAGATAATTATATTTAAATCTGTTGTTGTTTCAAGTTCTTCATTACGAATATCATTTATGAAATAATTCATTATTTCCTTTAGAATATGAGCTTTATTGTCCAAACCATTACCATTTATTATTAATGATTCCATGACAGCTTTTAAACCAAGATTTGAAATGTAACGTAATTGTTTAGTAATTGTAGATACATTTGTACAATTTGAACATAATGTTTGACATATTATTCGAATTTGATCTTCTTTTATTTTATATACTAATAAACTAAGACATTTAACAGCTTGATTTTGTACTTCCTCATTTGTATTGTTTAATAATTTCAAAACAATTTGAACAATTTGACGTTGAGTATCATTATCTAATATAAATGATTGCCTTTGTAAATCACTCATTACATCTGATATTGTTATAAGACGAAAATCTTCACCGATTAACGACATTTTATCTAATATAAAAATTGAAAATAACAAAAAAAAAGATTCATATTTTATTATTTACCAATTCGATAAAAAGCAGATCCAAATACAAAAATTGGTGTTGCTTCAATTGTAATCGGTTGTACATCATTATTATCAACATGGTAAGTTAAATAAAGATAATTCATTTGTACGGGCCATTCAGCAGGTACAGCATCGATTTGTTTAACGAATGGTCGTATATCAAATCCTTCACGTGATCCACGAACTTCAGGTTCACTACTACTACAATACATTGCAATTTGTTTATCAGAAAAACCAAGACGTTTGGCTTCGAGTAGAAGTGATCGATCTTCAATTGCTGATGCATCCGAATGATTAATAATAAATTGAATAATCGAGGAAAATTTGTCGAGAAACCATCGATTAATTTTTGTTAATTCGAATAAACGTTCGATAGTGTATCCTTGACGAAGATCTGTTGCTAATGCGAAAACACGTTTATCTGTAGGAGTAATTAATTCCTAGAATAAAAACAAATAAAATCAAATATAAAATAAGCTTTTATTGATATTACATCATCAATAACCGTTCTTGGAAATGGATCAAAACCAGTTACATTTTCATGAATCATTCTTAATGCTTGTTAAAAAGCTTCTTCGAATGATTTGCCAATCGATATAACTTCACTAGTAGTTTTTACTAATTAAAACAAAATGATTATCTTTAATAATTAAAATCTTTATCACTTACTAGAAATTTCACTTCCATCTGAACGTCGAATAAAATTTTTTATTTCCAATTTCGGAACTCTAATTGTCACATAGTCAAGACTTGGTTCTAACCAAGCACATGTTTGATTTGTAATACTATTTTTTAATGTAACTAAACTTATTCCAAGTGCAAGTTTAGCTGTTATATATCCTAATGGATAACCAGTTGCTTTTGATACAAATGTAGATGAACGAGATAATCCTGAAGTTACTTTAATTATATAATATTCAACACATAATGGATTTAATGCAAATTGTACATTACATGTACCAACAATGTACAAATAACGAACAACTTTAATTGATACACTTCGTAATAAATTATATTCATCACTTGATAATGTTTGACTTGATGCAACAACAATTGATTCACCAGTACGAAGTGATAATGGATCAATATTTTCCATATTATATACGACAATACAATTATCATATTGATCTCGAACAACTTCATATGCAATCTTTTTCCAACTATTAAGTGATTTATCAATTGTTAATTCTAATTTTGATGAATGAGCGGAGACTGAAGTAACAAAATCAATTAATTTTTTACGATCATCGGCAAAACCTGATTTATGACCACCAAGTGGAAGAAGAGCACTAAAAAGAACAGCTATTCAAGAGAAGTATTCAGAATATCTACATACCGAACGTTAACTGGGTAACCAAGCCGTTCAGCTGATTCCAATGCCTAAAATAGATCATTAGAGATTATATTTCAAATCTTTTTCATCAAATCTC
>CAJNOP010002835.1:0-15552 GCA_905250075.1 Rotaria sp. Silwood1
ATTCGAAAAAATTTGAGAAATTTTTCGAAAGTTTTAGCCGCTGCCGCGCCGCGCCGCGACAGCCAAAGTAGATAAATTGCCGCTGCCGCACCGCTACCGCTGCCATACTTTTAAAAATCTACCGCGCCGCTGCCGCTGCCGCGACGATTTTTCAAAAAATCTGCCGCTGCCGCTGCCGCTGCCGCCGTGGCGGCCGCGGCGCGGCAGCGGCAGCGGCGTGGCAGCGCCGCCATGGACATCTCTGCAACGATGATGGATATCCAGTTATCTCAGAATAATAATGTCTTCTGATTTAAAACTGTGACTGATTTGTTCGTAAAAACATATCAGGAATCATTAATTATCAATATTAATTGATAATCAAAAATACAATTCGGTTTTCCGATCATTATATTGACGAAATCATCAGAAAAGCGAGAATGGCGAATGAAAGAGAAATAAAAATAATCTGATGATTACTTTGAATTAATCGTGTGCGTTCCGTCTAATTATGTGAAAGTACTAGTGAATATACAGATATGTGTGTTACTTGACTATTTCGCCTCAATGCGTGAACAATAAACAATAAATACATATATAGCCACTCGTTCTCTCAGCTGCTTCCTCTGCGCTACCGCTATATCTTTGAATAACATAAATATTGATGAAAATATTGTATTTGTACAAAAATCTAAACATGTGAAATCAAATATTTGATATATTTAAATATGCAGTTAAAAATCTTGAATGTACGTTCAGCTTCACTGTTTATCCTAAGTTTTTACGCATGCTTTGGGAAATTCGTCTTTCTCCTGATTCTACTTGAGTATATAGGTAGTCTTGAAAGCAAAAACAAGATATATAACTCGAAAGACCGTTAAGATCAATGTATACTGGTTCTACGAAAAAGAAAGTTGAATAGAATAAACGACGTAATATTATAGTCATAGCTGATCGTGTCACTTAATGTTGTATATAAAGCTGTGTGTTATATCAGTACAAAATGCAGTGTCATCGGTTGCAGTAATTATCTACGTAATAAAAAGAACTATCGTCTTTCTTAATAAGAAACTAACGAAACATATATTCATTTAATGAAAAGCTGCGGAAAAAATCGAACAACTTAAATCGACCAAGTTATATGTGTATTCTTGAGTATTTTCTATGATCAACTGTGTACATTAAGAAAAAATTGAAAATGTTTTGTTTACAAAACATTATTCGTAAAGACAAGGATCGTATAAATACTTATAAAGTGTTATATGAATATGTCCTGAATTGATTATATTATTTCGTCACAAATAAATGACAAGAAAAACGTCAACAGTGTCTACTCTGTTTTTAAAACTACGGTAACTTATCAAATAACCATACAACAATAAGAAAAATAGTGGCCACGACTTGATTGGCGCAGGAAGGAATGACTTTTAATCTTGCTCGCTGATGTGTATTTTCTATTGAAGAGTTGTAATTCTGTCTCTAAATTTTAAAGATTTAATTTTGTCTCAATGAAACGTTCAATTTTTGTTAAGTGCTCTCAGAATGCGATTAAAATTCAATTTTTACTTGTAATATTGAGAAAAGTTGTCTTCTGAATCATCTTCGTTATAGCTTTGACATGACAACGTACCTCGTCGCTTTAGATAACTTTCATTTCTTGCCAGTCACAAATGCAGCCGTGGCGTTAGGCCTTTTGTGCGTAGTACGCCGGTCATTTAAGGCCTTCTTCCTCAGAAAATTCACTTTTTTGTCAGAAATTCTGAAATTGAGATAAATGCATGGAAAGATAGCCCGATGTCTGCTCTTTCAGAAACAACATGATTTATTCTTTGACATCTCGTTGTTTTTTGATAATTTTCGTCATCTTCTGCTTGAAAAATATACTTTTTTCATAGAAATCAGAGAATGATTTTCGGTTTTTCTCAGTTGACACTTTTTCGAACGCACATCCCAAATTTCTTGGTCCAGGCTCATCCGATATATTTATATTTTTTTTTTGTTTGAAAGAGCATGTTAAGATGCAGGGCATAAAAGAATCCTTTTTCTATAATAAGCTTTGTTTTTGTTATATGTATAGACACTTATATAATTAGACACTCATTTTTTGGGAGTGTTTTGAGTCATTGAACTTGTGATTCCTTTTTTCCGCTAAAAAAGTAAGTATTAAAAAAACGGGCTCTTTCATGTCCTGCATCCTGACATGCTCTTTCAAACAAAAAAAAATTTTAATATATCTGACGAGCCTGAACTAAGAAATTTGGGTTGCCAAATGAGCTATTTTTGACCCTTGGTTGGCCCATATCTCTGTGAAACGTCGTGGGATCGAGCTAAAAATTTTATCACAGGTTCTCCATTACATCCCCAACCTATCCTGAAAATTTCATGTGATTCGAACGAGCCAGGGCTGAGATCGATTTTTGAGGGGGAGATCTTAATAGAGACGAAAGAAATTCAACATCGCTAAAAAATACTGATCTTTTTCAAATAGAGAAATCTATCTCCAAGGAAAAAGATTTTAATTCAGTAGTGTTATGAAGATTAAGATCTTTTCTGATCCGACAGTTAACGATTTTTATTATTGAAAACCGTACAAAAGCTAACAGTTTTTTGAGCGTTGTTTGTTATGTCTTCATTAGAATCAAAGACTTTCAATCAATTGTTAGTGCATAATCTCGAAGAATATTATGGACTATGTAAAAATTTATGTTTTATTAGCAAATACTAGTAATTCATATGATATTTAAAAACTATGAGTATTATTTAAATTAATTCGCAACTCAAAAACTCAAAGTTCGTGATTATGAAAATGGTCAAAATGCTCCATTTTTGAGTCATAACGCATTTTAACGGCTTCTTTACCGTTATTCAATAAAAATAGTGCATTTTAACGGACGAAATGGTCTAGCTACGGATAATAATGCATTTTAATGACCATTTCTCCATTATTTACTTCATAGGGTAGGTAGAGGGTGCTAAAAGTCGATCCAGGCTAACTTTACTATAAAAAGTCCAAATGAGCTAAAAATTTAGGGTTATTAGTTTTAGACATTGTCCTTTCGAATGCACTTAAAAAATCAAAAATTTAAATTTTGACGAGTGCTGCGAATGCTTGATGGCCTCATGGACACTCTCTTAAATACTTCGTATGATAATTTCAGTCTGGTAACACTTCAAAAGATTAAAACTTCTTATAAAAACCATGCCATTTTCTAACAAAATCATTTTTTTTTCCATTATAAGACAATATTATTTTTCTTTTTAAAGCAACTAGATCTGATTATCAGTGGGTGATCACTTTCCATACATCAGTTAGTTAAGCTTAATAGTCATGCAGAATTCTAATTAGTCTTCTGTTTCAATAAAGAATGTGCACAGATTCAATATACTATTGTTCAGTATCATCTTTGAACAATATGAAGTATAACGATCGCTAATAATCTTTTTAACATCCAAATTATTGCTGACTCTATTGTTTGATGAATGGAAACAATGTTCCATTAAACATAAATATTGATGAATACTATCTTATTAAAGTAGTGGCGGAATCAGGGGTGGTCTAGAGGAAGCTCAACTCTTCCTAGGATTTTTTTCTGGTTCTGCCAATATATTAAAGTACGATATTTATCAAAAAACAAAACATTATTGCGTTTGTGATCTTCACAGAAAATACAATTTGATTGTATGTTAATTGCAGACATAAATCAAAGTTACTTTCTTTGAGTAGATAAACATTGATAGAAACACAAATAAATATGGAAAAGTCTATATCTTTCACGACTTGTTATCTGTGTTGATTCGTCTCATGAGACATCTATTGCTGGTTCATTGTTCTCATCGTAGTAATCGTTGTGTGTTCGACCAATAGATATTTGCTAGTCGATATATATAAAATTTATAATTTATCTACACAATCCAAAAATGTTTTCATATTTCTCGCTCAATATCTTCTATGATTTATATCCTAATTTACTATGTATATTTATTCCTTCATTTATAATGCAATTGTTTATCAATACACCAAGTTCGTATTTTCGTATGATGGATAACTTTACTGGTTTGATTGAATTCATAACTGGTATAAGTTGGTCGCTATTTTATACGTGGCAGACACAAATTGAAAGATTACAGTTTCGTCAAATATGGGTAACATTATGCGTTATTCTATGGTCGTTGCGATTAGGCGGATTTTTAGTCTATCGTATGTTTATTCTTGGTCCAATAGACACTCGTATTGATGACTTAGCAAAGAAATATGGACGAATAAGTATAATTGGTTTTTGGTTATGTCCACATGCATTCTGGTCAGTTATTTGTTGTTTACCAGTCACATTACTTCATGTTTTCCCAATAGCAGATGTCAATTTCAACATTTTCGATTTAATCGGATTCACTTTTTGGATTTGTGGATTTCTCATGGAATCATTGGCTGATCGAAACAAATTGAAAGGAAAAATAGCTAGAAAAAAGATATATTATCATCTTGGTTCAATGTGGAACTATTGTCGAAATCCAAATCATTGTGGTGAAGTTTTTTGTTGGTTAGGATTATCGATTACAGCTCTCAATCTATTTTTTCATCATCCTTTATATCGACATAATTTTTTTATGATAATTTTGCCACAGATCAGTCCCTTATTTACTCTTTCGGTTATGCTATTTGAAGCTACATTAGCATCAGAAATTAGTAATAATAAACGTTTTGGGAATCAATTAGAATATCATCAATATCGTCAACGAACATCCGTTTTCTGGCCAATCACATCAGAACTTTATCTTCGTTTACCTAAATCGATTAGAAAAACTTTATTTTTTGATTTTGACATGTACAACAAAGGACTAAAAAAAAATAACAAATTAAAGTCAACGTAAATAGTTGTCTCAATAAAACAGAGTATTCTGAATAACTTTGGTAAATCTATCTTCTGATTGTTATAACGAATTTTTTTGCAAAAAAAGATTATTCTTTTCTTTCTGAAAATTGAACAATATACAAAGTATTCTGTGAATATAAGATTTTCAGGTTAAAAAGAGACGCATGGATTTTACAAACAATTACTTTGTTCGATGATGAGAAAGATATTGGTTTTGTTTAAAATAAAATGATACTCAGAACAAAAGAAATTTGATCAAAAGTAATCGGCATGGAAGAGTCCGAAACTAATATATTCGGTTTATCGAAATTTAAAGTTTAGCTTTTTTTGACAATCGAAAGTTCTTTTTAGTGTACTATATTTAAATATTGACAATATATTATTTTTTGGTATAGATCTTTCATAATCATCAATTCGATTTCAAATAATTTAGTGTATATTCAAAATGAAAATTTTTACAAGCAGGTTTTTAAATCTGATCAACATTAAAGTCAAAATCGCAGTTTAACGATTCAGTCATTACGTATATATACATATATATATAATGGCTGTATTCTTTTCTATATATGCATAAAGAGTTAAAAGTGTTACTACTGTGTGTATAGGAACAGCGCAATTTGAATAATAAATATTATTTCATATTGATTAAAGTTGTATTTTTATGTGAAATATTGAATTCATTGGTTATTGATTATTTATTCATACTTGATTGTATTTTCACTTTGTAAATAAAATCTTTAGTAAGACGTATACTTCATCTGTAGGAACATGAGTGAATCTCTTGATGATACTCTACTTTTAGCAAGAGCAAAGTTTTTCTTATCGAACACTCATAAATATTCCTATTTATAATCAACAACAGAAAAAACGTTTCATTTCGAAAAGCATAAAGAAAGCTTTTGAAATTGTTGATTTCTTCTTCAATCACACTTTTAACTATTCTTATCAAAAGTATAGTTTTATTGTTGAAGAAGAAGGGCACTAAAAGTTGAGTTGATTTATAATAGAAGACAGTTATCATTAATAAGAATTCTGAATTATTTTCATTTGATGATAGAAAGATTTTAAAGATATCTTTAAAAATATATGATTAAATCATGGTTATTTTAATGTTAAACTTAAGATTCTGTTTGAATTAAACTCAAGTAATACAAATTCTTACACTCAAACATTGAATAATAATAATAACAATAATTGTTTGTCACTATCAAACAAGTTGACTTTTACTGTCTTTCTTCAACAATAATGGTATAATTCACTATCAGTAGCAGAATAATAAAATATTCTTTATCGTTTTCAAAATAAAACATTCGTTTTTTTATTTATGATCTCTAAGCATTTATCAATTTATTACATCCTAGTACAAGTCTACTTTTCGATTTCTTGTTCAAGATGAATAAAATATCAGATAGCAATGAGACAAAGCTTGTTGTGGTTACTAGATTGGTATATTATTTTTTTGGATTACTTATTTTCTTTACAATCACAACGATTGCTCTGACAGCAGCCATATTAGGTGTTGTTATTAACCGTCTAGATTCGAAGAATTCAAGTTCTCGCCATAATAATGAAGCAATATCATTTGTTGACCAAATCAAAATTGAGGATCTAATGAAACATTTAGAACAACTTCAAGTGATTGCTGATCGAAATAATGGAACACGTGCAATAGCAACTGGTGGATTTAATGATACACTCGACTATATAACTAGTGTACTCAAACAAAATACTAATTTCAAGATTCAACATCAGTATTTCACAGTTCGAAATCATATTATTCGAGGAACACCACAATTACAAACAAGAATCAATGGAATAACAACGAACCATGTTTATTTGACAAATTTTACTCACATTTTGTTTTCAGCGGGCGCTAATTTTGATACATTCGTTCGAGTCGTCGCTATTCCAAATTTAGGTTGTCAAGATACTGATTGGACCAATGTAGTCGTAGTCAATTCAGTAGCTTTGGTCAAACGTGGTAATTGTACATATGCACAGAAGTCTGTATTAGCTGAAAAGTATCAAGTGAAAGGATTACTCATTTACAATGATGGAACATCACCAGATGGTTTTAATCCAATACAGGGAGTGAGAAATAATTTGAATACCACTATTCCAGCCTATTTCTTATCGTATAATCTTGGAATGCAGTTGGTCAATGGTGCGGACAATGCCAGTGTAATTATGGGTATTAATGTTAGTGACACAAATGGTATTGGAAATATTTGTGCTGATACACAAACAGGAGATAAAACTAAAACAGTTGTCGTTGGTGCTCATAGTGATGGAGTACCAGCAGGAAGTGGGATCAATGATAATGGTTAGAAAGTATTGATCAATCAATAGATTAATCATTCGTTTTATTTTTATTTAGGTAGTGGTACTGTTGGTATTTTGGTTTTAGCTCTTAGTTTAGCTCGTTTATTTCAAACATCTTCTTTGCAATATTCCACATATCAATATCGCATTCGATTTTGTTGGTGGGGTGCTGAAGAACTTGGTCTTATTGGTGCTAGATATCATGTTGAACAGGCTCTCTTACCAAGTACTAACATTGTCGGTGAACGTTTACAAGATTACCTAGTCAATTTAAATTATGATATGTTAGCTGGTCCTAACTATCGTTTTGGTATTCATGATAGTTCAACAGTTCCATTGACAACACCAGAAACAGCTCTAAATGGTACTCGTAGAATTACGGATCTTTTTCGTCAATGGTTTAATAAACAAAAACTTCCTTGGAGTAATTCTTCACTTGGAGGCGGAAGTGATTATGTTCCATTTCTCGCTGCAGGTATAGCAGTCGGTGGAGTTAATACAGGAGCTGGAGGAATTAAATCGGCTAATGAACGAGATCAATATGCAACAGTATTAGGAACAGGAAATGGTGGAATAGCCAACGCTGCTTATGATCCATGTTATCATCAACAATGTGATAGAATTAGAAATATCAATCCATTTGCATACGAAAAAGTTGTTAAATCGGCTGCTCATGCTATTGAATATCTTGGAAGATTGAATGATTTAGAAAAATGGCTTTATCCACAAGGTCGACCAAAAAACTTTGAACTAGTCAATCGATATCAGTTATATAATATTCATAACGATCTAGATCTTAATTGGGCTTGAATCAATACATTTTATAGATTTTTATAATCATGACTAATTCAAAGACATTGGATAGATAAGAAAAATATTTTTAGAAAATTTCAATTCAATAAAACTAAACTATAGACAGAATCGAAATGTATTTCTTTAAGTTGACAACAAAATAAAACTATTAATATCTATTAGAAACAGAAAAGTTATATATGTATAACAGTTCGAAATTAAAATCTAATTGTCTTGCACATGTCCATTATGATTACGCTATGTTGTTTGTTTTGACTATTATATTAGGCAATTGTGTATAGATATATTGACCGTTTTAGTGAAATGAACAAAATGATGAAAGAAATCTGAAGTTGTTCAAATATGTGAAATTCGACTTCTATTAAAGAAACGATATCTAGGTAAATAGTCAAACATATCTTATTGAATAACATACATTCATCAATTAAACACTTAGATCTGTGACAAGAATTTATTAAAAGTAAATGCAGAAGCCAAGAAAAGTAAATATGGACGATTTGTCATTGATTTTTTTGGCAATTGATAGAACGGAAAAAGAAGATAAATTATCATTAATATATGAAGTTTTTCATACAATATCGTCTCTTTCTATACTATCTTTCCTATATTTTTTTCTTTTATTGTCTTATATACAATACCATAGATTCATAACTTGTCGTCAGCTTAAACAAAAAACACTTGATTATCTTTCTTAGTAATAATAATTATACTACATTGAACCGATAAGTAACCTCGAAGAAGAAACTTTTTGGCAGACTGAATAATAACGATCGTAGATTCTTTTTCATCTCATTTTTCATGCAATGTTTCAAACAAGCGACGCTTTATAACTTAACTATCATTATTGACGAGATTTGCTATAAAACTCGTCCAATATTTGTTGTTATTTAAAACTTTTCAATTAAGTCTTAACAGGATATGTTGGTCTTCTTAATATATTTTCAAATCTTAATTATAGATGTTTATGTGAATAATGAATAATAACAGTAACAAAATAATGTCAAGTTTATAAATAGAATATCAACTCAGTTAGTGTGTTACAAATAGAAGAAAATGGAAATGTCACAGATTCTCCACGCCATATAAATCGATGAAAACGATTTGATATTTGTCTTTATTTAATAAGGACTTGATATAAATTATCAACATATCATCAATAGTTCCACAGCACTTATTTGTGTTGATGTCATAGAGAATGTTAACATATGGTTTTATTTCTTATCGATCGCATAAAACAAATATATCTTTGTTTAATCGATCAATCCAATTATTCAATACTTAATTATTCATCTCAATATAGTTTCCATAAGATTTCCCATTTGATTTTTGGAATAATTAAATCTATGGTCACATTGTACTCTATCAAAAAGACATTGGAAAAGTTTAACAAAAGTATTCTGAAATAACTTATTCATTTTTACACAGCTCAAAACAACATATTACTGGAACTAATACGCCTTACTAAAAGATTTACATAGCTCATCTATTTTCAAATGCATGATTGTTGTTTCCAGATAATATGTTTTGCAAAGCTTGTTCTTATCACATCTCCTATCTCAGAAGAATTTGCCAGAACACCCAGTAACTAAAAATGACTTAGAAACATATTGATATTAATATATATGGTCGGATTTATTCGATGATCGAAGTGCTACTTTTACATGAAGATAATCCACACATAAAAAATTATGCCAATTCGATTGTTATTGGAAATGTCAACATAAGTTAGTATCAATGATTTACAAAATAGAGATCTATGTACTATATTATCATTAAAATTAGTTAACTATTCATTAAACAAAGAAACTATCAAGCAGAATAATTGTCAAAGCTTATGATAACATTGTTTGATAATCAGATCTAAAACATATTCTTTTCATCATACGTAATTACGAAAGAAGAACATTTTACCATTTTTTTATCTAAAAGTAGAGAAAATATCAACTCTATCAAAAGAAAAGTTTCGATACGTTTTCTTATATAATTGGACGATAAAATTGTTAATATTGTTTCAATACTAGTCATTTATCTTGAAAACAGTGTATGTCTACGATGTTTTTTTTTGATGTATGGAATTCAAAGTGCACAAAGAAATACATAATAGGAATGATGAATGCATCTCAAAAGCCTGGACACTTTTGAATTCTTGTTTCATAAAAAGCATTACTTTACAACTAAGTGGAGCTGCAGAAAAAAAAACGAAATTATGCTGTAAACCAGTTCGATTTTGCTTGTTGTTGACATACACACAAACACTCTCTCTACTATTTTTTTCATCATCGACAAATGACATGAAACAATTAGAGCAAGATCAACAATAATGCAAGTGAAGATTAAAAGCATAGTGAATTTTGCATTAAACAACAAAATAGAAACTAAAAAAGAGTTAACAATTTGAAATTCTGACAATAATGGAAAAAACTGAACAACTTCACGAGAAATCTACATTACATGATGATCATCTTGAAATATTTAGTCTTCTGTGGATTAGGAATGAAGTTAACAAAAATGAGAAAAATCAAAATAATGAACATAAATTACGTGCAATTATTAATTATTTGAAAATATTCGAACATATTGATGAATGTCAACAATACATTCAAACAATGTCAAAAGAAGATCGTTCTGTTTTAATCGTTAATGATCAATTTAGTCGTGAACTAATACCAACTATTCATAATCTTTGTCAAATATCTTCTATTTATATTTATTGTTCTAATGAAAACAAAAACAAGCAATGGAGTAAACAGTTTCCTAAGGTTATAGATTTCTAATGAAATTTTCTTGTAATTGTATAATTATTGCAGATTAGAGCCATAACTAATCAATTTGACGAAATTCTTACTCGAATTGAAGTCGATCAGAAGATACGAATGAAAATAGAAGAACCGTTATCAATTAAACCATTGAATGTTGACGATGAAATAAATCTACCGACAAAAAAACTTGATGAATCTTGCATTTATTTTCAAACTCTTATCGATATTTTACTTCGAATACGATCTAATGGAGAAGATATAAATGAACTTTTTTATCTTTGTAAGAAAGAATACAAGGGTAATAGAAATCATCTAGCTCTTCTTCGAGAATTTCAACAAAATTATTCATCTAATGCAGCAGTACAATGGTACATTCATAGACCATTTTTACAGAAAATATTAAACAAAGCTTTTCAATTAGAAAACATTGATATACTCTATCTATTTCGTTCATTTATTCGAGATATTTATCATCAATTAAGATACAATCAATATCAATCACCAGTTCGATTATATAAAGGTCAATTAATGTCAAAAAAACAATTGAATTACTTGAAAAAGTTCACTGGAAAATTAATTTCTGTCAATTCATTTTTATTAACAAGTACTGATAGAGAAACAGTCATCAATGATTTAGAAGAAACGACTCCTTCAAATAACATGCAAAAAGTATTATTCGATATTGATGCTGATCCTGGAGAAGATATTTCAATACGTTTTGCAAATATCAACTTAGATTATGATCAAGATGATAATAAGAATATATTATTTATGGTCGGCTCTATTTTTCGACTTGTTAGTATTTCTTATGACAAAGATAAAAGATGTATCATTAAAATAAAATTATGTAATGAGAACAAACCAGATTTACAACAACTGTTTGAAAATATGAGAAAAGAATATGGATATGGAGAAACAAATCTTCTTGCATTAGGTTATTTCGAATGCCAACAGTTTCTTTTTGTCAGCTTCTTTCAGAGTCCATGTTTCTGAAGCATATAACAGTATGCTGAAGACGCAAGTATTTAGAAGCTTTAATTTGCTTTCGACTTTCAATTTCTTTGTACTCCATATATGCTTCAGGCTTGACATTATTCCGATTGCTTTATTGATTCTTCTTTTGATTTCTTTTGAACAGTTGTTATTCCAAGTTAGCAAACTTCCAAGATATTCGAACTCATCGATGTTTTCAATGTTTTTGCCGCTTATGTTCACTTGTTTGTCAATGTGCTTGTCACTAAACACCCTCATTTTTGTTTTATTTGTGTTTACCGCCAATCCTGCTTCTTCGGCTGCTTTTGTTAGTTGTTCGATTTGTTCATGAAGTGAGGTACAGTTTTCTTTCAAAAGATCAACGTCGTCAGCGAATCTTAAATTGCTGATAGATGTTCCACTGACACTAACTTCCTTTTCTTTTGATGTTATTTTGTCCATTATTCTCTCCAAATATGCGATGAACAGAAGTAGTGACAAAGGATAACCTTGTCTGGTTCCAACACTTGTTTGAAACCATTCACCGATATCTGTGCATATTCGAACTGCTGATCCAGATTTTCCATAGATTTTTTTCTAGTAATGTGACTACCTTGTTTTCAACATCGTACGACCTTAGAACAGCTCATATCACCTTGTGTTTGATTGTGTCGAATGCTTTTTAAAAGTCGATGAAACAGTTGTAAATCTTCTTGCCGTTTCATTTTACCTTTTCTGCTAGTAGTCTGAGTATCAAAGTTTGGTGAACTTTACTTCTGTCTTTTCTGAATCCTGCCTGTTCTTCTGACAGATATGGGTCCAGATGGTGCTTGAGCCTGTTTAACAGTACCATTAACAAAACTTTTCCCGTGTGGTTTATGAGAGGTATTGTTCTGTAATTTGAGCATCCACTGAGGTCTCCTTTCTTGGGGATGGGCACTAATATTGATCTTCCCCATTGTTCCGAAATTATTTCCTCTTTCCATGCTCTATTGTACAGTTCGTGAATTTTGTGTACCAGTTGTTCACCTCCAGCTTGAAGCATTTCGGCTGGGATTTCGTCGGTTCCTGGACTTTTGTTCTTCATGAGTTTGATTATTGCGTCTTCTACTTCGCCAAATAGTATGTCGTTTGAATTGTCTTCCGAGGAAGGAGTTATATGTTCCAGTTTTTTCACTATTTTCCCCCAACTCCTGTGTCTTGATATAGAGTACTGCAATATTGTGTCCACCATTGATTTATGCCCTCTTTTGATTGTATCATTGTGCGATCTTGATTTCTTATAAGAGTTAATTTTGGTATGTATTTCCTTTTTAACATCTTCACCAAGTTGTATGCTTGCTTGTTGTTACCAACTTGTAATCTTTTTTGAATTTCTTCACATTGGTCTTGTACCCATTTGTCCTTGTCTTGTCGGTCTATTCACCTTATTGCAGAGGTCTTTGTATGTGTTATTATCGCTTGTTGAAAGATGTTTTAATTATTTTGCTTTTCGTTTTTCGTCCGCTAGATTGAGTGTTTCAACAGAAATCCAGGACTTCTTGACTGTTTTTTTGATAGTTATGCTCGCCCGTAATGCTTCTTTCACCGCTTTTTCAATCTGTGGCGCATGGCCATCGAGACTGTAGATTGAGCAGATGCTTTTTAAGCTGTTTTCTAATTTTGATTGGTAGGATTGTCTTGTTGTCTGATCTTTGAGTTGGTTCGTGTCAGGTCGATGATTGTATCTTGATTTATTAGACAGATTCTTCAATCTTAGTTTGATATTGCACAAAACTAAGGAATGGTCGGAGCTTATATCCGCACCTTGAAACGTTCTACAATTGATGATGGATGTGTTCCAACGTTTCTGTATGATGATTAAGTCGATCATGTTCTTGTGCGAGCCATCCGGTGACTCCCATGTCCATTTTCAATTTGATTTTTGTTGAAATCTTGAGTTATAAATGAATAAGCTGTGTCATTTTGCAAACTTTAGTAGTTGTTCACCACGTTCGTTTCTTTGGCCATAACCATATCTACCCATGACAGATTCCCAGTCTGTATTTTTCATTTCCCACCTTTGCATTCCAATGAGCAGTTTTGATAAGGATATCTTTTTTGGATGTTCGTGCCACTGCATCTTCTAAATTGTCATAGAATGTCTCGATGTCATCCTCTAATGCATCTGATGTTGGAGTATACACATTGATTATTGTTATATTGAATGGTGTTGCATTGAATCTTGCCGTGCTAAACCTTGAGTTGATAGGATTATAACCCATAGGTGATTTTCTTCCTTTTTTAGTGAGTAGCATTCCAATACCTTTAGTATGTGTATTATCTTCTCCTGACCAGATGAAGTCGCCATTTGATGTTTCATCTTTTCCTGCTCAACGTACTTCTTAGATGCCAATGACATCGTATTTGTTTCGCTTCATTTCGTTTCTGAATAGTTCTATTTTTCCAACTGCTCATAGCGTTCGAACATTCCAAGTGCCAACATTAAAAATGTCTTTTGTCATCTTCAGTCTTTGTGAGCCATGTTTGGTCGTTGTTGTTGTATGGATGGTTGTTTCAGTAACCATTTTTGTGGAACTCACGTATATTTTCGCAGAAAATAGTGAGTGTAAGTTTTAAGTTCAAGGTTTCGCGGCTGCCCACCTCCCTCTCCCATTCCCCACTCCTTACAGACAGGCCCCTATTACCGACCATAGCAACGGAAGAGAACATTACAGACATACCTCCCATTACAGACCTTAGCGATCAGGTTTAAAATAATGGATATACATATACATATATATATATATAACAGCTTCATTCGCCATATAATTCAATGCTTCTTATAATAAAAAAAATGTAAAATTAAAGAAAAAGGCAGTGTTAAAAATGAAAAACACTGAGCGAATAGCAACCGAGAAGACGAAAAATAATGGCGCCTGTCAGAAAATTAAAAAATTCATAATTTTATACTATTTATATTGCATATTAGTATAATGAGACTGAAGAATATACGTGAGTTCCACATTTTAGCCCCAAAGTGGCTGTGCTAACAAGCCTTTTTCGACTCTGTTCTGGTTCTTCGACAGAGGACGCGGACCTTGTTCACTCGGACGACGTCCGAGTCGGTATGATTTTCGATATTTTTCGTTCATGGTTGGTTTCTTTCATCTTTTTTTCTTTTACATGCAGTGGTATCTGCACCCATTCCGTCTAACGCTCCTTCTTTATCCGCGCTTGCGACTGGCACAGAGATCACCGGATTGTGATCTCCATGGTGGAGTTATTACTAAAATAATGCCATAAAAATGAAGCCATGCCAGTCTCTTGACTTATTGTAATCCATTTAACATATGACCACAAAAATGCGGATAAAATCTTGATACTATAGAATAACTATTGTTGTGCTTTTCATACTTTTTGAGAAAGTTGAATTCGAAAATATTCTCTAAATTTTTCCGATAAAACTTAACAAATCACTATGAGAAACAGCGCGTTTTTTGTCTTCAAAAATTGGCCATTGATAACAAATTAAAAAAACTAATTCATTTAATAGTATTAACAAAATATAAAACAAAATGACTACTTCTGTTTGCTAGCACGGTCATTAATTCAGACGGGTAAGTTATATCCATTACAGTTTGGGTGAACTAATCATCACAGCAAATCAATGAAAACAGCTCCTACACTAGAGTAATAGCATATTTTGTAATGAAATTAAAAATTTCTGTAACAGTTAATTCAAGTCAGTTTGAACATTTTCACTAAACTAGACTACATCTCATATAAATACAAAAGCCTATTTCAATACCATATTATTATTATATTGATGAAGAAAAACGAATTCTTTCCTAGGG
>CAJNOP010002836.1:0-15184 GCA_905250075.1 Rotaria sp. Silwood1
TTATAGGAAAACGATATATTATGCAAACGAAAGATCATATACATAAACTGTAATGGGGTTTGGGACGACCAGTGTAAATGTGTAAGTAAGGAAACTGATATTGTTGGTTCGTCTTGCCATCAATCTAACCGAGAAAGTACTGCATCAAATGGTGTTAAAGATTATTTTATTCAAGCTGTTCACCATGGTTTATCTACACAAGACCAAATTAATCAACTGGCAAAATAATTTGAAAACTGATTGACCGCCAACTGTTCATCAAGTTTCTCCAAAATGTTAACAAGAAAATGTTGATAATTTCTAATTTTTTCAGTTTTTATAAGTTTAATTGAAACTGTTATTTTGTAATTTTTTTAATTCGTATGGAATAAATCCTTTCGACTATAAAATTGAAATGTGTAGCGCTAACATAGGTAAAATCTCAAAATCGCACATACCGTAGAGGAAAGCAGGGATTGAACTAAGTATTGTGATGCCTTACAGTGCTTATTTTAGTTCCTCTCCAAAAAAATATCATTAATATAGTCTATTTAGAAATATGAGTAAAAATGCTTAATATTCATTATCACCATTCATTTTCTCAAACGAGAAAGTAGCTAATCAGTTCATATGATAGAAGTCTACTAGCTCAGTCTTGTCAATCTTCATCAATGTGCTATTCGACACAAAGACAATGGTATCATTGATGGTTGAAAAAATGGAAAAATGTTGCTTACTTTCTAAGATCATACCTTAACGTTAAGAGAAATCTTGCTCATGGGTTGGATGCATGCGAAATGACTCAAGATTACTGAATGTAATCCATCGAAAATCTCACGTGTTTGTCTTCATAATCATTATCTTTTGGAAAAAATTTCTGGGCAGAATTCAAGGAAGAACAGTGATTTATGAGTTTTATGAGACCGAAAGTCGCAGAATACGACCGAAACTCAGTTGAAAAGATCGATAAAAACTCGTGGTTTTTCAAAGTCGCCTTTTGATCTCAGTGATTCGCTGTTTCAATGTTATGCCATCTCGTGAAAGTAACCTTAAATATAAACTACTTCGGTTTTGGAAGATATATCATACCTAATTAAGGATGTTTTCGAGAATAAAAAAACTGATATTCTTTTGATTCCGTTCGTGCTCTACAGCATTTTCAAAAGGCGATTTCTATCCTGTCGCCGTAGCACAAGAAACTGTCCCGCTTCTATAAATGCTCAACTTTTCAAAATCACAACATTAACTTTGTGAGCTATCGATTGTGCATAAAAAGAAACTTTCTAGAACAAAAGCCATACTCTTAAACAGTTCTTCAGTACATCACTCCATTTTTTTCTAGTCTTCTATCATGTGATAGTTTTTGTTCAATTATTAATAAAATATGTTGATAGTCAAGTACAAGTCATTGATATCTATTTTGAACTAATATTGTGAATAGCGTCTGAAATATAAAAAACAGACGACAAGTTTCTCTCTTATCATGGATATAGTCGAAAAAGGTTTTTAGATTCGAGACCGAGACTGTGCCTCGTAGCTCATGATTGTAGTCTATTACAAAACCAACATATTCGAAATTAATCAATTTCAATTGAGTCTGGAAGAACTTTTTTCATGATTGAAACAGTGTATATTTCCATGTTCTTCCTTTCACGCTTCTCGAAGACAAGCTTAAAACGTATTTCAAAAGTTACTGTCATTGTCTTGATTTAATCCACATTTTATTGATAAAGTACAAAAAAAAATTTCATTTGAAAACCAAAAGCAATGTTTAGTAACTCGGGACCTATTGATCAATATTAATATCTATCAAATTTTGTTAGTCAAAAAACTTCTCTGCTAAATTACATAAATTTTTCAAGTCTTGTTCACATTTTTTTGCCAATTGAATAGGTGTTGCCTGAAATTCAATTGTATCTTGTGTTGAAATTTTATCACTTGTCTTTTCTGTAGAAATACGTGTAACATGATAAAAGGTCCAGTCGAGATTTGTCAATGTATCAAATTGACTTTGATATGATTTTCGTTGACTTAAAAAAGCATAGTCACAACGAACCAATCGTTGTAAAGAAATAATTTGTACGCTTGGTTTAAATTGTTCACTGACGATTGAAATTTGTGGACTTCTACCTGTTAAAATATCTAGTGAGTTAGGATCTTTGAATAATGATTTCAAATAGTCAGAGAATGACTCATGTTTGGAATCGATTTCGTTGGTTGTACGTCGAATTTCATAGTAACTATCCATAAGTTCTTCACCATCTCGAACAGCACAAATCCACTCTCGAGAAGTAAAAAAAATTTTCTTTAATTTCTTTTTATCATCGAATATGAGCGCTATATCGCTTGGTGCAATATCGGAACATTTACAGACAAGAACATATACTGCTGTTGATTTGCTAGATGGTTCCTAGAATAAAAATTAAAAGATTTTTTTTGTTATATACTAAATAAGTGTCGACACTCACATGTTCTTCTGTAACAGTTTTGATATCAGATTCTCTAAACGAAAATTCAATATCATTATTATCTTTAATTCGTTGAGTAAGTTCTTTAATATTTTTTGGTTTTGTATCATCCGTTGCTTGAGGAATTCTTATATTAAGTTCACCCCATAATATTACAAGTGTTAATTTAGGATCGGCCGAAAATGATGATGTTTCTCTTCGGTCGAGCATAACACTAACTATTTTATCCACTGCATTATCTTTACTGTTTCCTTTTGCATCCAGATCAACTGTAAAAGTATTGCTACTTGTTTGAACCCATTTAAGCCGATTGGTTATTGCTGTCATACCATTGAAAACAATATTTCGATTGAGAACATTCTCAGAAATAAAAGAAGGATTTGGTGATGGTTGCGGTGAAACTGATGGCGCACCAGAATCGATTAATGTAATTGATTTATCGGACGTAGGGATAGGTTCTACTTTTGCTTTATTTTCTTTTGATGTTTTAGATTCAGTTGAAGCTGATCCAGATGATTTCGATTCAACAGGAAGTTTTTCTTTTTTTGATGGAATGTTTCTTTGCTTTTTAGCATCTGTAAATGGTTGTTCTATTGATGATTTCGAAGATGTCACATCAATTATGCTGCTTGCGGTATCAAAACTTTTAGCGGAGCTTTTACTCGCTTTGATGTTTGCCAAGACAGGCTTAGCTTCGTGAATTTTATTGTCTGATTCATAAATGTTGAGAGATGAAAGCCATTCTTGAAATTCTTTGTCTTGAACACTTGCTCCAGTTTTTCGTTGGGCACGAGCTTTTGGAGCAGCTGAATCGGATCGCACAAGAGGCTGCGATGGTGGTATATGAAGACCTGCCTGACGTTGCTCAAAGAAATGACGTCTTGCATTTAAAAATAATTTATTTAAAATACTATGCGATTCACGTATTGGTTGATCGTATTTTTTCATAAATTCTGGATATCCTCGACAATATCTTGCTCTTAATTCATAAACTTTATCTAATTCAATAATTTCACCTGTTTTCGGTGCATCAACAGCACATGCAAATAATTCAGCTAAATATTTGCATTCATCTGATCTTGTACGTTTTGGATGAGAATCAGCGATTGCTAAATGTACATCACAAATAATACCTTGACTTCCAGCTCCAAATGATTCAATGATATGATCGACTATACTTTCATAAGTTATTTTAGGTTTTACTTGTCTTGGTGAAGATTCATATGATAATGGTTCATCCATTTGTCTGATTTTCAATTGTTTACCCCAATAAGCCTATTACAGAGAAAGAATCAAAATATAAAGTTACTCAACATTTTCAATAATGCAGTTTTCACTGTAAAGAATCGAGTCTACAGTATCAGAATTGCAATCAGACTAGTTGAAATACTAGAACACGGCTGGTTTTCGCCGATGGAAGAATATTTTAGACATATGTCATCGTTTTTCTGATAAAGTTTGTTTCAAGCAAGTTTATGTAGTCTTATCAAAGATAATCAACAAGTGGTATTTCAAAAAGAATGTTTTATTTCCTTATATTTATCCAGACTCTTAGATGTTTTGAACCCAAATACACACCATTATTTTAAAATGTACAAACAAATCTGTATTGCTTCAGTTACATTTGTCTCATAGATATTTTGTTAAAGATCAAATTTAAGTTCGAAAAGAAAACTCGAGTTAGCCTGTAGGGTCGAGCGTGAAAAGTCAAGACATCAACTGTGAGTATCACTTAATAGGTAAATGATTCTTTTTTCCACCCTATGCATACATATGTCACATCTTTATCTCAGAAAAACCAAATATATATAGAAACAACTAGAACATAGTATTTCTTCCTAATGATTTATAAAAACCTAAGGGAAAAACATTAGAATAAATGTTTTTGAAGCCATTGCTAATTATCAATTAAGAATGATCCAACAGAACAGTCTCAGCAATTATTTGAATCGACTAGTTCAAATACACAAAAGACAAGTATAAAAATCTGCCAGTATTCAGAACAAACTTTAGCTCCTAATATCTTTTATCATGCAAAAACAACGAAACTTTATGAACTCGTCAGTTTTTGTTAGTTTTGAACTAATTTTTTTAGACCCGATTGGTTACTACACTAATCGATGCACACAAAACTCACAAGTACAGACATGAAACTAAGAAAACATTCGTTCTGATAATATATTAATGAAAACGCTAATAATAATATTGTAGTGTTTTAATGAAAATAATGACTCATTAATACATTTTATTAAGACTTACCCAGTATTGATCCCCATCTAGATCAGATCCAGACATTTCATTAGGATGAGGTCGTTTTCCTTTGGTTGGAAATACAATACAATCACGTATACATTTTTTCAATTGAGGTACATCGACAGCAGTCAATCGACGAAAATCACCAGGATGTAAGCACGGCATTTTCGCTACTAATACGTCACCTATACACATATATAATTGAAGTAAATTTTTAGCAAAAACCATAAAATACAAAAAAAAACATACCAGTTACAACAATGTATGTTTTATCAATGGTTGGATCAAGATTTTTATACTGAATAAAAACTTGACCATATTCTAATGTACCAGTTTCATCGGCAACACCAAACATATTTCGTGCTTCGTGTAATGGTAATGGAATTCTATTTTTCAATAAGTCGTCCTTGGCCGATGAAAACTTTAGTTTTCGTTGTTGTTCATTTTTATTTTGTCCAACGCAAGTGTTCAAACTTACATTTTGATATGATTCGAAAACTGCATCTGGATTACCCAAATCCGATAAAAGCATGATCACTTGGTTATTGAGTCTAAGTTCAACTAAAAAAGCAAACAAAAAACTATTGTTGTAATATTTGTTTGTTTGTTTGTTTTTGAAAACTTACGTGGTTTACTATATTCGCATACTTCTAATTCCCAATTATTAGATTTGAACTTTTCCATTGATAATCTAACTTTGATATAATAATCATTTAATGTAGATTCAGGATCAATGGATAACATTCCTTTACAACCAGCTATACGAACTTGATAAGCTGATGGTATATCATCTCTTGATTCTAATTGAATATTTAATTTTGTAGCAACTAGACCAGCAATACCCCATGACATTTTTCCAATGCCATCAGTAAACTTATATTTTTTATCGTCAGTTTCAATATCAGCAATAGTTGTTGCTACATATTGCTTATTAGGTGAGAAGTTTTTCTCATATGTAAACGAAACCTATCAAAATATGACAATGAGAAACATTGTTCATTCTTTTCCTGCTCGATCAATAATAGAAAATCTATACATACTCCTGTTGCATGAGATGTTGAAAAATAAAGACCTATTCGTGCTACATATTTGGCAACATTATTTATCAATGAAAAATCTCCCAACTCTTCCCAAGCTTTTTCAATAGGTCTATCTTCAATAGCTGCGAACCAAAATGACATTTCTTTTAATTGACTAGTCGATGTACCAAAGAGACGATACGTTCTACCCATAGCCTTAATTCCATGCATCATTTTCGATTTAAGTCGACGTTTAATTGATATATCGAAATCTTTCAATGCTTGGTTATCTTCTTCTCGAATGTGTACCAGTAAAAACATATCTTCACCACCGAATTGTTTCATTCTTAATGCTCGATTTCCAATCGATGATTCCATTTTTTGATAGATAAGTCGTAATGGTGTCAATGAAATACAACCAATACAATACGAAAGCTTCTGTACAGGATATTCTTGGTCTTCTTTACGCTTCTCTTTCAGATAAGTATCGTATTCATCAAAAATACGCTTTAACATATAACAATGATTTTCTTCAAGTTTTTCCTTAAGATAATAGCACATATTATTAAATAATTCTTTATCAAATGCTATAAATTGATCATGAATTTGTTTCGAATATTTGTCTTGAAATAAATAGCCCATAGAATAAAGCATTTTCAAGGCATAATGCTGTTTATTTGATGCTGATGAAGGTAAATTAAATGGTTGACTATTATTGTTAGCATTTAAAGAAACTTGTCTAAGTGAGACAAAATAGATTGTAAATCTATGAGGACAATTAACAGTTTCTTGTATAAGCTCTGACAGAAAAGCATATGTATGTTCGATTTCATTAAATGAGAGAAGAATATCGGAACTTCTCGATACGATCGTTTCGAATCCATCTTCACCTATTCGACATACTCTAAAACAAAAGAATATAATATAAAAGATTGCTGATGCATGACTTCATGGGACTATAATGTAAAACTAATCGTATTCTAAGAGCATTATCTATTTAGGTGAATCCACAAGTTCGATGTTTAACTTAGACTCATTATTATGTAGTAAGTTGCATAATAGTACTCATTTTAATTTCAAGGTATCTATATTTGATTGAAATGATTTATGAAGAAAGAATTCGATAAGATATTTTTTTTTAATTTTAAATTTACTTTATTTTTACTAATTAACAGAAAATCTATCTACATTACCTTTCATATGTTGATTTATCATTTACTGTCATTTTTCTTTTCATTTTCACAGAATATTTTAACATTAAAACTACACATGGTCGGTCTTTGGTATTGACCAGCACTTTTTTTTGTATCCATTTCACCGGTATAAAGATTTGTCTCCTTCTATCTTTAGACATGATACGAACTGTTTCCGGTGCATCTTTCCATTTAGTTATATCAATATCGTAAATAACTGGATGTGGATCACTATGAATATTAAATGTACTACACGTATACATGGAACCAAAATAGAAAAAGACAGGATATTGTTTGACTTTAATTGGATCATCATCTAACATTGAACGTCTATTGTGAAGAAAATGAAATGGATCTGTTTGCATTGAAAACCAAATATGTGAATACGATTCAGTCGTTACTTGGATAAGTTTATCACGAATATCGTTTGCTTCTCGTCTTGAACATGTAAATATATGTGGTGATGGAGCATCTCTAGCCATTGCATCTGGTTTAAAATGTTGAATACTCAATATATTTTGAAGATTAGCACCAACTGTATGGGCAATTGTTGGAGTAAAGACATTTTCGAATGAACAATGAACCGTTTTTTGCCAATCAGAATAGTGTCGAGCACTAGAAAGTCAGCAGATATTATATAAAAATACAAATACAAATTCAAATTCAAAAACAAATACTATACCAATGTTCGTGCGCCATTGACGACGTTTAATATTAAAAAAATCTATTAGTATTTCAAATTATCGATGAACTAGAAGAATGTTATTGTTGTTGATATTGCTTGTTATGTTTTTAGTATGCTGCAAAATTCGAAGAAAAAGCAGAATAAAAGAAAAAAAACCCACAAAGTGTATGCGTCATGTATATAGTCTACTTATTGTGCAATAACAGTTTCTATAACTATCATCGTCAGTTTTTACCGATTCTTTTTCTCTTAACCTTGTAATGTAATTCCGCTACATTTGATCTTCCAACTATTCTCGCCGCCGTAAAAAAATACTTTACCTAGACTGAAAGGATAGGAACTAGAAGTGGTATATAACTTGTTTGTACCTGCTCGAAGAAAAATAAATATTGCGAATGATTATCTATCTCGTATTACGCAGCTTCGTGACGAATGCTTCCAATTAAATGTTGTCATAGCAATCTTGTCAAAAAAAAATTTTGTCGACCCTCCTGTTGAATTCAGTTAGATGAAAATCAAAGTTAATTTGTTATATACAAAATCAGGTGTGGTGATTGTGGGTATGAGATGAAAGTGTGCGTGTGGGTGAGTCCGAAAATAGACCCATACCCCTACTTACATCCTGACACACTTGCACCTACACCCACACCCTAATTGATTATAATATGTATTTTGTGCTTATTTTTCCTATTATTTTTACAAGACACAAACATCCAGAAAATCCTCAGGAAACAACACCTACTTTCTACAGAAATCGTAGATTCATGAAGTTGAAGATAATGCCATCATGTGTCTAAAAAGAACAAATTATGGATGATATCCTATCATCATATCCCGTTTTCAGGTCCAAGCTCTACAATCGAGTATAAAACGGTTGCATTTTGGTTTCGTAATCAGGCCGAAAACGGCGAGATCTGAACTGTATCTAGTCGGCGTAATAAGAGACGGGAACTATAATTGGAAATTGTTTCGGAAACGGATAATCATACTCGGTCATAGCTGCCGTATTCAGAAAATGACGAGAAATAAGTCGAAATAAAAAACCGAATTTTGATAAAAACTCATCAGATCTGGATGTTTCCTCTCGTATTTCTTTGGTCTGGAATTAAGACTTCTGTTTTACGTCTTTGCATATCAACGTCAGAGATACTTAGTATCGCAGGAGGTCACTTGGTTGACTTTCATGAGTTTCTATACCAATGCTTCGAAATAACAATCTGCTTTACACACAACTAAGCATTAGAACATATTCAATTCGTCAAGTGCATGATGTCAGAGCTGCTTTTTTCTCCTGACTTGTCAGATGAGAATCATCTTTCGATGCATATATATATATATATACTCCTGTTGTATCCGCTAGCAGACGTGCAAAACAAATTGACAGAGTTCAACATAACAACTAGCGAACTCATTAATATAAAGGTCTTCTTTTTTCCTGGTGAGTTGTAACTCAAGATCATTCAAAATGCAATACGATTCAAACCAGAACATGAGCAACGACAGTAATACTGGAAAAAATGCTTATGTTCCACAATTGACTTCAACGATGATATTCAATTCTTTACTTGCATTTGAAATACCATCGTTTTTTTGCTATATTTTCTTCATCGTTTTCATCTTGACTCATAAAAATCTTCATACAGTGCCAAACAATTATGCATTTCTCATGCTCTTGATTGTTCAGTTTCTTGCTACTGCAACTGACATTCCACTGCTTTTATATTATTTTAAGCAAGCTAGGGCACCATTTGGAAGTATTATTTTTTGCTCAATTTGGCGACTGATCGATACTTCTATTGGGACAATGTTACTGACATGGGCTTCATTTGAACGACATATTCTCATTTTTTATGATCGTCTTCTTCATACAAAATGGAAAAATATTTGCTTTCATTAAGCACCACCTTTAATTATAGTTATCTATGGCTTATGTTTCTATATGTATGCTTTATATTTATATCCATGCAAAAATATCTTATCTATCAACTTGTTGACTGCGGTAATGCCTGCTTCAAGAATGACCGAAATCTAATGTTGTGGACAGTAGTGGTTCATCTTATGATTCCATCAGCATGTATTGCTGTATGTAGTGTATCTGTTTTTGTTCATGTGCTTTACTCGAAACGTCGTCTTCAGCAAGCGCATAGTTGGCGAAAGTAGAGTAAAATGGCTTTTCAACTCATTTCTATATCCATGCTCTTTTCTGGAAGTATCGTACTGTTCGAAATCATCAATTTCCTTTATTTCTTTGATGTTCCTAATGTACCATTAGCTGTGGCAGAGTATTACTAGGCTATTGCTTATTTGAATTTATTGTGGCTGCCTTACATATATTTGGTATCAACACCAGACATCTGGACTGCATGCAAAACAAAACTGCACCGTATACTCAGTCGACAAACGATTTCCACAGCCTTCATTGGCTAAGAAACACTGTTGAACTTGTGATTCTATACTGCTAAAATATATTCGTGTAAAATATTAATAATAAAATTTTTGTCTCTTTTTCTTCATCCCGAATAAGGTAATTCAACACATGCCAATGACAGCAAATCTCTTTCTACGAAAAAAGTTTATTCTGAACAATACAAAACAAAGAGTTACATTAAACTAACCGATAACAAAATAGTTTTTTTCTTTGGGACAGAACGACAATAGAGAAGATTTATAGATGTTTTCATAAACATGGCTAAGAAGATCAATCAAACTTGCATGATAATGGCTGTCAAAGTGTCGTTTAAAGTTGATCATAGTGTGGTCTTTGCTGCTTCCAAATTGATTGAAAAGTTTTAGACATTTTCCTGAGTTAAGTCTAGTCTGATACTTACATCAAAATGACCATTCCCTTTTATTTTTATATATTATTGAGTATTCGAATATCGGTTGAGGTCCATTCGGGCAACAATTAATGCTAGACAGTCATGTATGTGGGTGTGTGAGTCTGGTTCTGAATGTGGGTACGGATGTGAGTGTGAGGAGCGAAGAGATACTGGTTAAGCAACTGACAGTTATCGTTTCTCAAATCTTATCTTCTCTAACGATTAGTTTATACCTCTTTCTACAATAAAGACAGAACAATCCAATATACGTGAATGAAGTAAATTGTAGTACATCAGCAAGAAATGTCAATGGTGCTAACTCTTATGGGATTCTTCATGACTTCTATCTCTACCAGGACTCATAGACGGAAGAAATCGAATCAATGAACTCGAAGTATGAACTATTAAGGGCAGTTCAAAAGTAGTGGCAGTGGCACATTAATACTGAATGTAGGTATAGGTAGAGTATGATTGTTGACAAGGCTTGCAGCAAATGGAAATCTAGAACAAAATGTTTTCGTACACTTTATTTATACGAACAAAGTGTATGAAAGTGTTTATAAATTAAGTTTGTTACAATCTTAAAAAATGGAAAGTTGTATTCTTATTTTTTTTCTTGAATAAGGAATATAAATTGATATTTCACAAACAAATAGACGATAAGCACTCGTTAACAGACGGTATACTTTGTTTGTCTGAGTAATGTGTAAAATAACGTATGTTTCAAAAGCAATAGACGTTCTGTACATCTTGCCTCTGTCTGATATACCCGCTATGGCAAGGACTATTAGAAATAGATAAACTATTCATGAGAAGCTTAAACAAGGTCGAAACCACGTATCGCAGCTTGACTCGCATTCACTTCTACACCCACACACTTATCAAAGTATTTCAGTCTATCCTAAATTATGAAGTTTGAATTTACAGTAATCTTTAGACTACATAAGGTTAGTAGCTCTATTGACTATGGCTGATAGTAGACGATGTGTTTACTGATAGTGGAATGTGGGATCATTCGTTCGAAGAAAATAGATTGTTCTCTTTTAGGTTAATGTTACAACACATAAATATCATACCAAAAAAACGTACATGTCTCTCGGACATATCAGGCTAGATGTGTAATCATTTAATTATTGAATCTTCTATAATGGAATAAATTTTTATTCTTCGTGTTCATGAGAAAAATATCGAAGAAAGAAAACAACACGTCTTTGTCTTATGTTTGTTTATGTTGAAAAAGTTTCAAAAGAAACAGGTTTCATAATTGACTAGAATACTATTTGATTCGAAAATATTTTCTCGTAAGTTTGATTTAATCATCATTATTAGGAAATTCTAACAGAAAAAAAATTTTTTTTGTTTTAACAAAAATTAAGGTCAGATTATATTTATTTTCATATTTCTATTAAGAATTGTTCAATGTTGAGTGTAAATACCAGACATTTCATAGAAATATTTAATAAATATTGAAAGTTTTCAATTCTTTGAAAAAATATTGAATAAATTTATTTCAAATAAAAAATTGCCTTGAATTTACTTCATTTATTTTTTAATTTTTTTTAATGTTAATCAGATAAAATGATGTCAAAAGTAGTAAAGTGACATTATTCTGAATAGAAAACCTAAAACCCTTTTCTTTTTATTTGTGATTATTCCTTTTCACTGTTATTCTAGAAGTACCATAGATCCTTGACAACGATTGAAACCGAAAGAATTTCTTTCCTTGTGTAATAGAAAAAAATCATCCCTGAATCGAATTACCATTCTGATTGCTCGTTTGTTTGTGATCTCTAGTTTTCATGATTGAATTTTAAATATTTATTTAATATACTTGCCATAACAGTACATCAAGATAATCATACAATAAATATATTCTATATATAAAAAGGGAACTATTGACCTTTCGTTCAAATATCAAATCGCCATTCGTCTCTTGATAATTGTTGATTGATATAAATTTCGAATCAATTAAGAAATTTAGGATTAAAAAACATTAATGTAAAAGATATTTCTTCTCTGTGTCCGATAAGAATTATTTAGTTTATTTTCTTTTTATCTGAAAAACATGAATAATCAGTTTCAATTGATCAGATTTATCAAAAAAAAAAAGTTTTTTATTAATATGAGTCCATTAATTTGTAATTCATAATCTCATTTTTTTAAATATCAAATATATTCATTTTGAATTTATTTAATATAATGTTCTACTATGTTATTTGTCAAAATGTTCTTTTTTTTTTATCATAATAATAACTAAAATCTTTCTTTTTCTAATTTTAAATTATTAAATATTATTTAATGTTGATTATCTCAATCATTCATTGAAACATTATCTTTATTTATTCAATATAAAATAAAAGATTATGATGATTAATAATTTAATATGTATAAATGTTGATCGTAATATTGGTAATATTATTTTCATTGATAATTTTCAATATGTACCTGACCAATTCACAATATCAGGAATGTTTATCATTTGCCACAAATTGCAGTTCCCTAAATTGGTCCCTAAAAAAGATCCCTAAATTCATCCCTACTTGGTCACCAGAATATACGATAACGTTTCACGTATCCACAAATAGGGATTCGATTCAGGGAGTGATTCAGGGAACCACAATTTGTGGCAAATGATAACCTACCCAATATCAGTATTGTCTTTGTAAAGTTTCTTTACTATATTAAATATATTTCTGCATAATCTCATATCAGTTCTACTTTTGTATCATTCTGTTACTTTAGAAGTTTGATCTTTTCATATTATTTTCTCGATCGATATGATTTTTTTTTAACGTTATTGTTGCTTTATGAAACTATTCAAATCTTGGAGTATGATTATAATGAAGCAATCATTGATAAACCAAAGTATACAGTTAGTAGTCATTTGGATTTGATTTTCTTTTGAGCAATGGTATCGTCCAAATTTCGAAATACTTCTCATAATCTAATTAATCTCTGTATATTTTAAAACTAATTAGTTATTTTGCATTGAGTTATGATAATGAAAATTTTGTTCATGCATCATTCGATACATATATAATTAATTTATTTTATTTCAACTTTGATCATTAAAAATTCGTCTATGTAAATGTGGTAAAAAAAATTTCGATGATCATGTGTTGGTTCGATCTATGATTCAACAATTTGAAGTGTTTCAATTTCTGAACAATTATCTCTCGAGCTTCTTATTGTTTTTGATCCAAAATTATTAACAGCACACTATCACAAATGGCAAGTTTCAGTAATCATGAAACATAACTATGACAAAGAAATTTTTCAACATAATTAACATGACTATCATGTAAAATACGCACAATTCAGTGACAAAACTTTATAGGATTGGTTCTTCTAATCTTTATCTTCTCTTCTTGTTTAAGTTGATGAAATACTTCAAGTGTTTGAAGATTAGGTAAAGTTTGAGAAACACGTTCAAAAAAAAATCTTTGAAACGTTGAATATCGTTAAAAAAGTAATAATATGGTTATATTTGAAAGTTTATTTGTGATATCGAAAAGTTGGAATTCATTTGAAATCAAATCAAGACGAGTTTGCACAAATAGAATTGAGTATAATTCACATTGAGCAAAGTAATTATTAAAATAATCAACGCTACGGTCAAAACATTCTTTTTTCATTGGACAAAACTGGCAAATTGTATCTAATTTCATATGAAAAGAATGCTATAATATTGAGAGAATATAAAAATTAAATTAACATAAGTAAGGTGAATGAATGCAGTTTTGAATCCAACTGATTCAATAAACAAATAAATCATGAAATCGATATAATATCACGGACACATGGAAAAGATTAAAAATAAGAGCAATCCTTTATCACTGGATGGGTCTAATAGACCACAATCATGATCGAATTCGAAGGAGAAAATGGAACACATAATGGTCAGTAATGATAGAACAATAAGAGTTTAGTAATGAGTGAATCAAAAAAAAAAAGAAAAGTTAAGGTACGATTGAGATTAAATGATGATGTCGTAACTGACTATCATAATAACAGCCTAAAAATATATAAAAAAAAAAGCAACATAATACATAGTAGAAACTTTTCCTCTTATCAAATATTTAATATATTTTATGAAAGTTTCATACAAATTCAATTTTTATAACTCTTTTAAATCAAAATAAAATTTCGTAATTCTAATGAAAATCAATTATCTAATTTAAAAATAAGCCATGTCAATATAAGTTAACTAGGAAAATTACAATTGACTATAACTTATTGGTTGTATAACGTGTTCCTATATTAGAATAAACTGAATTTCGAAAAGTCAACTAGTTTATAATGAGAATAAAGAATCAGCCTAACGAAAAACATAATTCCGTACAAAAATGAATAGTTTATTATTCTATAGAAATATGATCACTTTCAGTGTCTCCATAAAAAATTGTCATCGACCAAAACTACTTGAAAAATGTTGGATGCAAAAATCGTTGTTGACTAATTTTCGAAATTTATCAGATTTTTTGGATGAGCTTGACGGCAAATAAAATAAAAACTACACAGTTCGATACAGTAACCAATGCTCTATTCAACTATATCAACACGAGAAACTTCGATGATTCTGTATAAATACAGTATATTTAACTACATTATCAAAAAATAACGTTATCAAGCTCTATCCAGAAAGAGACTCGCTAAGCTTTGTATCCAAAAAAAAAAAGAGCAGAAGAAATTATAAAAGAAGAAAAACAGAGTTATATGGATTATATTGCTTTTATTTATTTACGAATTTTAATATACAATATATTAC
>CAJNOP010002837.1:0-15540 GCA_905250075.1 Rotaria sp. Silwood1
TTTTTTTTCGTTAAAATTTCCAAGCATTATTACGCGTTTATTTTTGCTGTTTGTCTGACTGGGTAGAACAAAAAATGTGTCTTTAATCTGATGTATGCGTATATGTTCTTTTGATCTGTCCTCATGTTCTTTCTATGATTTTTTTTTAAGAGAACGACAAAATGTTTTCTTTCTTTTTCTTGTTCTCTTTTGATTCTTTCTCTTCTAATGCATCTTACATTTTATTTATGTTATCATTTATTTCTCATAGTCATCAAGTAAGTATGACCTTAATAAATTAAACAGAAAATCTTTTCTCTTTACATTATTAATAAAATTGCTATTAGAATAATAATTTTCACTAGATTATTAAAAATATTGAAAAAAGTTTTAATTATTATTTGAAGAAAGTATGAAATCTCTCTTAATAAATTCTGTTAAAACTAGTTATACTAATACAATTAATTCCTTTTTTAGATTGTATCAAATAAAAACGTTTTCTGATTAATTGAAAAAAAACATTATCGAATAAATCTATGAATAAAAAGCGACAATCAACGATAGTCATAGGTAAATGTGAAATTTGTAATGGTCCAGCTCAATATATTTATTTTGGTGTTCTATCGTGTCAACCATGTAGAATGTTTTTTAAACGAAATGCTCTACGAGGAAAGGTTAACTGAATATATTGATTTTCTTTTCTTTTTATTCATTTGATTTTTAGGAATTATCGAAATGTGATTTTGATGGTCATTGTGAAATAAATGTAAATAATCGTCATGTTTGTTCTTATTGTCGACTTGAGAAATGTTTTACAAAAGGGATGCAAACTGAAAAATTTCACTCATTTTGGCCAAGAACGAGTATAACAAGTCAAAAACGAAAGCATATCGAAGTTCCAGCAGAAACAATATCAACAGCTTTAGTTCCATTAAACCAATCTGAACAGGTGAGACTATTTTATTATCATAATTTTAAAATATTTGATTACTATTAGTATGGAAAAGTCTAAAAATCGTTCAATTATTTTCGTCAAATATGAACATTCTTCTAGGATACAAAAATTGATAGTTCTTTTCTAATTGAATATTTCAATAGATCTCTTTTCTGAGATTTATCGAGAAGAGTTTGATGAAAATATCTCGATAGTAGATGGAAAGTTTTCATAGATTTTAAATTCTTAAATGCTTTCTTCTAAGAGATATTGCGAATACAAGAACGGAAAAAAATGACTTGAACTGTTCGTTCTTATTAAAATCTTAACTCGGTTTTTTTTAAGACTGATTTTTTTTTCTTGTGTCAACCGCAGTCGAATTGAGTTTTACGAATTTCAGTTCTTTGAAACATATCGCTCTAGAAAATGATTAAAAAAAAAACAGAGTTCGTTTATGACGGTGTTAATTCTGTACTATCTATTAAAACTAAATAGACGAATTAGTTGAATTAGAATCAAATGAGATCTAAACTTAGTAGTGAAATAAAAAATATTTTAATAGATATTCTTTATTTTCTATTAATATCTTGTTTTTCAATATTTAGTTTCCAACATTGAATCTCTTACGATCAGATCAATCGACATTAACAATCGATCAATGGAATCTTCTTTCAAACATTGTTAATTGCTATGAGGCATATAATGGATTTTTAATAGGTGAATCTTATATGCATGAACAACATAAGTTACCTCTTAAGTTACGCTTTAAACCTGAATCAGTTAGCAAATTATATCAAATGACATTAGAACAAGTTCAACAATTATACAAAAACAATCAAGATTTTCTCTCGTTACCTTCACATGATCGTTCTATTTTACTTCATAGTACATTTGGACATACGTCAACTCTATCTTTAAATGTTATTGCTCATCCAGTTGGTTTGTTTAATTATTCAACTTATTATGATGTTCTTGGAACTATGAGTCATCCAAGAGTAATACCTATTGCTAAACGTATAGCAAGTCGACTTGATTTTGACATTGTCATTATGAGACTCTTTCTTGCTATTCTTTCTTTCTCAACAATTAACTATACAGTTTATTCCGACACTCCTCCGGTCGATTCATCAAATACAAAACAAATCTTACATATTCAAGATACATATGTTGAATTAACATGGCGATATATACTCTATAAATTCAATTATGAACAGGCTGTCGAAACTTTCTCTGATTTTATAAGATGTTTATTTGGTATCCATGATGATATAGTTACAGGACATGAAGTTCAATGGTTTTCAAATACAATCGATTCTCTTGTTCAAAAGACTGAAGAAACCATTCTTCATGATGATTAAATGTTTTCTTTTTTTCTTTTATCTACTATATCAATATGATGTTTAATGTTTCGTGTTTCATTTGTCAATAAACTATAGATAATAGAAAGACTAAGATAGATTTCAATTAAATAAAACTTTTGAAATCTTAAAACTCTCTAATAATTACTGTGTTTTATAAGTTGTTCTAGTATTTTGATAATAGTCCAGAACGGTCTCACAATATTGAATTCATAATCATACAGTAAAACTAGATATGTCGTCTTCTATTGCATCTTCTACACTACAGACTATTAAGCTTTAACCTCACTAATAAGGATATTTATTTTTTCTTTGCAGAAATTTGTAAGTATCAAATTGAAATAATTCGTTCTTATATGGATAGGCTATTATACAAAAGAAAGTTGCTAAATCAAGTCGATGTTAATTTCCAAGAAAGTGATCATACAATTTATCTATAGATAGATCATTTTCGAACTTTTTTCAATAAATTAGGATGTGGATTTTGTTACCAAGCGTAGAGGAACGGAACAAATAAACAAAATAAATGTAATTAGACAAGATTAGGATTAAATACTAAGCTGTAGTTTCTTAACGAATCGTGTCGATTATCATTCTATTTTGGTACAAAAAAATGTAATGACTATTATGAAAGTCACTAAAAAAATAATCATGAGTACAAAAAATACAATGACACCGTTGAAATGATATTTAATAGAAATTGTTTTGATTGTGTTACTGCATGTAATGCTTTTTCTTTCTATTTTACTATGTCATACTATCTGTTTCGTTTGTGTCTGTACAAAAAAAAGCTGAATGTCAATCGATCAATATGGTAGGTGTCTGAATATTGAACGATGTAAAATACTTTAAATTTCATTCAAACAAGTATAATATATAGTCATGAACAACGATGAAATAATCGATTTGAGCACAGGGAATATACTTTTCTTCACGTGGTATGCCTATATAAAGTTAGATAGTATATATCTCCAGTGTTGTCCTATGGCACGTGGCTGTGCAACGTGAGAAGGTCATGAAGGGTGAAATTATCGTAAAACAATTTTTGTATTCGAGTAAAAAAGATGCTGTTCAAACAGTTGTAAATCCAAATATCTGAAGAAACATTGTTTTTGCTGTAGCTAGACAATTTTACTCAATGATAATCTCCATCAAACAGCGAGTATAATTATCTGTTTCACTACTAGATGGTACTATATATTTTTTTACTTAAGCTTTATTGTCCTATTGTTTCCATTAGTTTATCTGTATTGATTATAAAATTTCTCTAAGCATTTGTTCGTCTAGTTGAACGCGAAGACATTGTGCCAGGCGAGAAAATATAGTTTTTCTACGTATTGCTCTCAAATATATGCCTTAAAGGCAATTCATAGTGAAGATTAATGAGGACAGTTTTGTTCTTTTCTATAAAGAAAAGAAGTTTTTTTTGTTCCTGTCAGACGAACAATCTATGTTAGAACCATGTGCAGTACTCTATGAGTAGAACAAAATGTGTCGAAGAAGCAAGAAAATAGTTATTATTATTTTTTCTTTCATAGCACTGCTATTGCACTATTTTTAACACATGTACATCGAATTTCAACCGCACATCATTTAAAATGTAGGTAATAGAGAAAAAATTGGAAAAAATACAGAAGATTTGAATATACAACCATATTGTGAAAGTTTGTCTTCTTTTTTTCATTTCAAAACTTTTCTCTCTTATTATCATTATTGCAAACCACTCATACCAACGCATTCACCATATTCCAATTAACATAAATAGATAGACTAATGCTTTCTTTTTTTCTACAATATCACGAAACATTTGTTCGATTGCGCTTCATATCGCATTTCTTTTTCAATTTTAATTTTAACGTTTGAGTAGGATTAATCAATCATCAACAGAGACGATCGTCTTTATATTCATCGAAAGATATAGAATTTTGATTATGTTGGGAATATATTCGTAGTGATGCATAGATGATGTCTTTTTTTAATGTGGATGTTAGGAACATTTTAATTTTTCTTTTCAAGAATATCAGCATTTGGTGGTTATTGATGACTAATTTCACCTGAGAAATTGGTTGAGAGCAATCTATTATCAAAATATGATCGATCTGTCAAAATTTCATGATGATTGTATTTCTTGTCAAACTGTGATAAGTTTGGAAGATTTATTGGGTAAAGTCTATGAAAATGTCAAGATGAATAAGAAAGAGACAGAATAAAGATTGAAGAACTATTTCTAAGAACAATGTTATGAGATTGATGATTTTACCGTATGTTTGACAATTAAATAATAAGATACAGATGTGGGCATGAATCGAAAGAACATCTGCACTCACACCCGATAAAAGAACCTTGTCAGATAATTAAATAATTCGCTGGCAACACCTTTGTTCAATAATTGCATTTATACTTATTTATACATTGCTGAGATTGAAAGAGTTAACAAAACTTGATCAAGTCGCAAGAACAGGCTTATACTGACAAAAAAAATCGAAGCCATAAATTTAGACAAGTCACCTATAATTATATTTGGATTTCTTGATCGTAAAAACGTTCGAAAAAGTTTTATAAAGAATTGTTATTCTTGAAAAAATACGTTTGTCTTAACCGAAAACATCAATTTAAATAATATGATTCTTATCTCTAATGATGAATTGAATTTCTAGCTGGTTTTTCAAAGCTTTGAGCAAACCAGCATATTGACAACGTCCTATCATCGTTCAGCACATCTCAGCATTTTTTCAGCATAACTTAGTTCGTATGCGTTGCACCTTATACTCTAGACAATTTGTATCATTTATTTTTTGATAATTATCGACATTTAGTACATATAAAGATGGCATAAGCAAATATATAAAATATAAATGAACAGTAAACAAAAGACTGATTGGTGAATCGACTAGTCTTTTGTTTGTGGTTTTATTGTTGTTTAGCAAATGCATCTATAACTTTACTTCTGTTATTACTACCATCATTAAATAATATACTGCCTCTAGCTACTGTTCGCTTCTATTATGGATGCCCTTGGCAATATGCACAGAAGAATATGTTTTGGGTGTGGGTGTGGGTGTAGGTCTACTTCACGCTCAGCATATCCACACCCACACCCGCACCCTCTTTTTCGAAATAATGTTTCGTTGGTACAAAAAATCAATAGTTAATAGTTTCTTAATTATTTAATCAGAATGTTGAAGACTTTTCTTACTTTGTGCAGATTTATTTTAATAAAGTCTAATAGCACATCTTCAAATAATTGATATCCATAAAGAAGATGTATTATTCTATATCTCTTTGAAAAATTTAATGTTTTCTTTTATTATGATTTTGCCAAAATAGTTTAAGTATATATTAGTTAAGTCATAGATATATAGAAAAAAAATTAGTATCCATTATAGATTATACAACATTAAAGCACAAAATGCATGAAAAATTGACTATGCGATATTAAGATTACATTCTATACAGATTTTAAGAAATTCATTTTTCTTTTTTGGTTGAAAGAAATCCTCAGTTATTCTATTATTAATTACATGATAGATAAAAATATCTCTTTGAATGTATTAAAAGAGAATAAAATTCGGGTGTTATATATATTTCTATTTGATTTTATGTAATTTTGTTCAATTATTTATCTTTGAAATAAATATTTATTCATGTCTAATTAAAATAAATAAATGAGTAACATATAAAGAGAAGATTTATCAATAATATATTGAAGATTTATTATGATTTGGTTAACTTCTAAAAAAATATATTTTTTATATTTTGTATTTGTATTTAGTTCAGCTAATAAATTATTTAAACAAAACTTACCTTAAATTGACGTCATTCACTCATATTTGTTGATAAAGATCTTTCAATAAAACAAATTTTCAAAAAAGAAACAAGAATATTTGATTTTACTTCATTCTTGGATGATGAGGTGATACAAGTCAATCGGAATAACAAAAATTTTTTAATAGAATAAGAAAGACCATATTCAATTAGTGGATATACGTACTAGTCTTGTTCATATCTTGTATAATGTATGATAAAAAAAATAGAATATATATTTATTCTTTTTAATTGTTTTAAATTTTTGTAGAACTTCTAGTTTAGAATTTATGAGTTGATATTTTAGAGACTTAACAATTCATTTTAGATGAATTTTAGCTCGAAAAATTAAATTCTTAAAGTAGAAACAAAATTTATTTCGAATTCATATTCAAAAAAAAAACGAAATTCTGATTTTAGTTTAATATTGTCAATATTCTGCAGATTTCTTTGAATAAATAAAAACTTTTTCAAATATATTTTTAATGACTCCTTATAAAAATAAAAGAAAAGATCAACAAAAAACAAGAACAAGAATAGTTAATAATTATCGTGGAAAAGCAAAAAAATATTTAAAATATATTCACAATCAGTTTGTTCTCTTCGTAGTCTCATATTTGATTCGACTGTATTAAAATAAGATGACGAAAAGTTATTGGGTCGACATGGTATACCAGAAATCCAACAAGACTCAACGTTTGTAGACTTTGTCTGTGTATGACAGGCCTAGATTGTAAGAGCCTGCCAGACAATTTCCTCGGCCTGTCTGACAAGGTCTGTCCACTTTTTATTCCAGCCTATGTCATAATAAGAATAGAACATCATTTAGTAATAAATTTCATACATTGTTCAATTAACTAAAGAGGCAATTTAGATGACAATAACTGACATTATCTGATGTGAAAACGCAAGAGGATATGTAAGATCGTTCGTTATAAAGTGATGTTTATTTCTTATCTGTGCGGCATACTTTGTAAGAATTAGAGTGTAATCATCAATCTTAACTACAGAGAAACTTTGCTCGTTTGTTAAATTTAGACTAGAAAAACATTCATATTTAACTATACAGAAACTTCTACTAAGAAGTGATTGCTTTCGAGCAAAATTAGATAGTTGAAATTAATGTTGTAGTTATATGATGAGGTCATTAACGGTATAAAGTTTTTATTCTACATTTAATACGAATTGAAAAAAAATGGGTACTTAGGGAAATAAAGAAATCGATCCGATCTTTGTTAAAGAGCATGTTGAATGAATCTGACAGAAAAAACGTTATTATTAGTATAACAATCAACGGGAACTACGAGCAACAATTATTAAGCGTGTTGCAGAAAGCTTCATCTGAATTATTTGCCATTTAGAAACGACCCGTAGAAAATTATGATTGACATAGAAAAGATGAATCGACAATTGACGAAATCGTTCTCCTTGATTGATGTACTTTATCTTCTATTCATAGCTGTTACACAAGGATTTTGAAAATGATCATTTATGGAATTTACTATGTCTCACCAACTTATGCTTTACCCAGATCGCTTGATATTGCCACTGAGCATGCAAAAACCTCTTGTCGAAGGTAACCAATGTCTATTTTGACACTAGTATAGTAGTCAATCAAGCTATGTTGCAGGTAATTAATTCAATACACAATTTTAAGAGTTCAAGATATCTAATAAAACACCAATAAATAGAAAGAATAGAGAAAAATGTATGATGAGTATTGCTTCACAGACTTGATTTTGTGCATTTTTCGATTCATAATTCGTAGATTTTATGTCAGAAGGTAGTATCGTTTGGATAAAACTAAAATAATCCTACTAATCAGTATTTTTTACCCAGTAGATTTGTTGGACTTTTCAACATTATCATTCGAAATGAATCACGTCAAAAAGCAATTTCACTAGAAGAAAAAACACATCTGAAGCTATACAATCGTACAAAAACACAAGATAACATTTGCCTGAACTATCAAAGCGCTGTTTAAACAAGATCGAGTTTTTGACATGAATCTGAGGCGAAATGGAATTATTTTTTATTTTCTATTCAAAGTATACTTCTTTGTATCTAAATTTACACAGTATAAGTCAAAAAAACATTCAAAGTTGTGTCTGTAGAACTTTTCCTCAGAAGTTTTTTAGTAGTCAACTTTTTTAAATGCTTTTTTTTAGCATTTCCGAAAGTTTAAACATTCCTATTACACTATATGATAATTCGTTAGATCACTACCGTATTGACAGTTAAATAGAACCTATTACTCCTAAAATTTCGATTTAAAATACCGAAGGAATAAATCAAATGATGTGTATACTGGGAGCAGACACAAAAGTATCAAAATAATGCCTTTTGTTGGGTCAGTTTCGTAGCGTATCGAGTGTCTCTTTATCATAATAACTCGTAATATGCTTAGTAGATTTCTTTGTTAGAGTCATCCGTAAATATGTTTTCTCAATTAATCTTTATCATTATTCTTATTAAAATATCATTCTTAAACATAAAATTAATTTGCGTGATAAAAGGTTCATCTTACATAAGAAAATTAGACGGGCCAGGTCTCAAAATCGTTGCCTGTGTCTGTGACAGGAAGACAGGTTTAGTGGCCTAGTTGGACCTCTGATTCTTACAGTAAATAATTATATTCTTTCAAATTTATCATTATATTAATATTTTAAAAGTTAAAAAGAGAGAGAAATGGAGAAATAACGATGTTTTATTTAAACTTTTCACATCATTTAATTGTTCAATAACAGTAACATAATTAAGCTAGACCTTTAATTCAAGATTCTTTCATGGATAAAGTTAATTTATAGAAAACGATAATTAATGTGTATATGCATATAAGATGCGAGATATCAATGGTCACTAAAATATTAAGTCATTTATAACTATAGAAAAAAATTATCATTTTTTAATTACCATTTATTTTTCGTTCTTTCATCTTCCTCACAGAATCAAAGAAAAAGGGATGTAGATGAATCTCCTCTTTCTGGTCTCATCCACACAAAAATCAGTTTTTTCAGTGTAGAAACTCTCAGTTACAGCTAATAGTTTTATGTAAAAAATCTTATAAGCATTTGTCTCATTGCTGTTTTAATGTGGATAAACATATATGACAAGTTAATAATAGAAGACAATAAATTAATAAACTGTTCATTGATTGAAATATATAATATTGTAGAACATATCGATCTATTCCAATGTTATTTTCCTATCGTATTATAATCTTCAATGGCTAGTTTCATTGTACATTTCATGAAGAAGAATTTTTTTCATAACAGCTGTATGTATTTTTATTCGAAAAAAAAGTTTAATACAAAATTGATCGTTTCAGTAGAATAATATTCATCATATCGGGTGATTATGATTTTAATTTTGCAACATTCTTTATATTCCGAAAGATATTCATATTGACAATCTTATATTTGAAAATTTTCCTATTTTGGCATTTGCTATCTAATATTCTATTCGGTTCGATATATTTTTTGACAATTTCTGTATGTTTAATTGAAATTGTCTTAATGTTCTTTTTAAAATTCAATAGAAGATGCTAGATAAATGAATATTATTCCATTGAAATGATAAGTATCATGAAAAAGAATTTTTCTCAAAAATCTAAGATAAAAGTATTCACTTGAAATTGATAAAATATCAAAAAAAAGTGGAATATATTGATGTATTTTAAATTGTCTTCCTATTCAATAAAGCTCTCTCTTTTCGTCTATTAAGTCATATATTTCGATTAATTACCATTAATTTACTGATAGGGATCGAAAATTTTCAATCGCCTTTTATTATGTTCAAAAACTATATGAATGTGATTAAAAAAAAGAAATCTTTTGTAGAACTTTAAAAGATCTATGAAAAAAATAGAAGAGGCAAATCAAACAATTTTTACTCAGTCATCTATATACATATAATCCGATAAAAATGAAGGATTTGTAACTTTCCTAATTTTCCTCTTACTTTTTTTAACCAAAAATTCTAAAATATTGTTAACTATATTCATCGTAGAAATACAACATATGTAAAACAATAAGTAAAATACCTAATGTTTATGGTGTGTTAGAATGAACTATTGTGGTACCGATGGCCATAATCTATACTTATAATAATAGAGGATACAAAAACAAGTTTGATACTTGAATATAGAATTGAGCAAAGGTAATAGTTCCTTGAAAAGAGTAACAACAATTATATTTGATATCAAAAGAAAAAGGAATACGTAGTCTGTGAAACCATGAATCTTCTTAAAAAGACAGTAGTTGACGAAATTAACTTTGTCATTCACTGAACTTATCTCGATGTACGAGGAAATTTATAAAAATCATCGCTTTCCAGTAGAATTTAAACAGTTTGTTCAAGATTTTTATCGATAAATTTACTAGCGATCAAAAAATTTGTGCATAAATAGTACATTGTATTGCAATGTTTCTTTGACTAGCGAATATTTTTAATACAACTAATGACATAACTATAAATTATTTCTAGCAGTGTTCTAAAAGATGTTAGCATTATCATTTTACGGATCTTGACCTTGCAAAGTCCTCTTTTTCTTTTGAATAACTTTTGAAAGATTTATATTTCAAATACCCAAACGTGAATATTCTTTTATTCTTTGACGAGAGATACAAGATTTTCTTAAAGTTAATTAAAAAAAAAGAGTGAATATTTGTGATACAAATCAGTTTCAATTGTATCTAAATTTCGTCGATGGTGAATGTCCACCGAAATGTGACTTCAGGGAATTACATATTGGTGAAAGTCATTTTGGTGAAAATCGAGTAATCTTATATTTCAATAAGACAGAACTACAATAGAAAAATACAGATGAGATTGATTTATTTATTTATTGAAAAGACGGAGACAATTAACCGTAATTGTGAGAAAATATTTTCGTAGTCTAGACGAGTTGTTAAACGACTTCCTTGTTGAAACAAAAAAGCAAGCTAAATTGATAATTATCTGAAAATCGAAAAATAAAGAAACATTTCTCCAAAAGAAAAGGTGAAGAATACAACGATAAGTTATGTTACTTACTGAGAATTAAAGTTCAACTATAAACTCAATCATTTGACTTGCTTAAAATCAGTTCTGATTTGATTTAGAATGGTTAGAATCGGTTGGGATAGAAGATAAAAGTTCGAAAACAATATTTGTTTTACACATTTTCTATCTTAAACATAATTCATAGGCAATAAAGCGTGTGACTTGATAGATGAACCAGAAATCCACACCTTATTGTATACACATCTGTTCAAATAAAATTATACAGAAAAAGATTTCTTTATTTTGTTTCGTCACATCTATGCAAAGTTTACTATGTCAACAACAAAAAAAAAATATTTGAAACAAAGTTACGGAAGTTAGAACACTAAATTTAAATAGTGAAAGTAGATTGTGAGAAAAAAAGTTATGAAGAAAACGACCATCTTCCGTATCATCAGCTCGTTCATAATCAATAATGAAAATAGAACATAATTCAGCATCATGCTACCCATTAGGACAACGGATTTTGGCATCAACAGATATTATTGAATAAATATAGACAAACACGTTAGAAAAATGATTAGTACCATATAATCATTTTTGTAAATTTGTGATGTTATATGCGATTTTCAAACGATGTGCAATCAGTTTACATTTATAAAAATCTACCAAATCCAGAAATTTAAAATTAAATCTAAATATGTTTGAAGTATTCTGTCTTGTAAGATTTTACCATCTGCTTGTTTAATCTGGGTGTGTGTACAAGTCTTTTAATATCTTTAGAATGTAACAGGAACATGATGCAATCATTTTCTTACAAAATATTCTATAATGATGATCGAATTTTCGTTATTTATGATTTATTTTTTCTGAAGTCATGTATTTTGATGATTGTATTGTTGAGTTTTAACTTACCAAAGTTTATGATTTTCATAAAAAAATTCTCATAAATTAAAAATCTGAAATAACTTTACAGAACAATATCATGCTTGTCAGGCAACGAATAGAACTCGAATTTTTGGAAGTTTTTTTGATTTCCTTTCTGATAGTTATCGTTAAATACTGCTTGTATTTAGAAAATGAACAATTTTTTTCTTTCTTATGAAATTTTTTATCGTATTGATAACAAAATTATAAAAGTGCGAATAATAAATCAAGAAAAAAGAATTGTTATTTAAATAAAAAGCAATGATTGTAGTTCGATACTTTTCGAATTTATCATTTTCAATGAATTTTCAGAAAAAAGTACAGTAGAATGAAATATGGTCGGTGCTTTTACTAATAATGTACTAAATCAAAACGATGCAAGGAGTACTGGTTATAAATGCAAGTTTTAATTCAGATTTGTACAGTTTTCTCTTAGACACCAGCGACATGATTTTCCTAGTAAAAGGAGGAAGAATGGCAATACAAAAGACATTGAATGACATCATCAATCAGATTTAGTCTATTCTAAAATATTTTACAACCTTCCTTGAAACTTCAATGGCTAAAATATGTTTGTGAATACTTTAACCGACTGATTTACCAGTTAAATCAATGATTGAAATCATAATAAAACACTGGATATGAAAATAAAAAGTAACAAGTCAAACAAAAATTAGATTACAATTGCACAAAATAAATGTGACTGATAGTTTTCGTGGAAATTGATTATCTTTTGTAAACAATAATAACGTTTACTAGAAATATTTTACTTAATCTATTTTGTATTATTATATGCAACTAAAATTGAATGACAATCTAGATATGATTGTTATGAGAAAGATCGATTCTAGTAAAAAAGTAGATAAATGAATTCTTGCTGATATATTTTCATTTTATGAATCGATATTTTCAGTCTTTATTGAGGGTTTCGGTATAAATGAGAGAGAGTATATAATCTATTAACACATCCACACCTATACCCACATCCTAAATTCGGTGCATTTATGAATGCTTGTTCAAATTGACGTCATTGTTTGATATTCGTTAACTAAAATAAGTAAAATAAATTTTTTTTTATAGAATGAGGATTATTCCGAATCCGCTTATAAGTCTCCAGCCAATAAAAATAGGGATGAACATATATCGTTTGTTGCTAAGAGCGGCTTGTCGTCTTTGAATTTTTTCTTTGCACTTTCTATTCGATTCATTTTCATATGAAAGTGGAACGAATGAATAGTACAAAGAAAGAAAGTCAAAGAAGACAAGCCGCTCTTAGCAAAAAACGATATATGTGCATCCCTATTTTTATTGGCTGGAGGCTTATAAGCGAATTCGGAATAACCCTCATTAATATTTGAAGATTTTCTTGTACAATACGTGCAGATAATATTCTCGACCAGCAATAAGAAATGAACGATTGTCTAATTTCTCAAAGCGAGTATTGAAATGTGATAACATCAGTGAAAGCTTAAAAAAGTAAAAGATATACTTTATTATCTATGAGAATTCATTTTGACATTTCATGGCGAAATTTATTGATTTTGTTTTGATCGTCATTCCTTCGCAATTATAACACAGAGTTTTTCTTTCATTAATGTTCTAATATTTGTTTTTTCCAAATAAATTTTAATCCTACGTGGAAGTCTTGATAATGGTGGGGTGTGGGTGTGGGTGTGGGCGGGTGTGGATTGAGGTGGGGTGGGTTTGACGTAGATATGGCGTGGCTGTGAGAGTGTTGGTGTTTGAATAAAGAAGTCCCACATCCAAATCGACACCCACACTCACATCTGCACCCACACCCAACACCCACATCCCACCGCCACACCCACACACCTTGCCCACACCGTTTTCTATGTTGAATCGATATGTTGATGGATTGGCAATGTCCACTCCAACTGATCCGAACATTTATGATACCAGAGGTAAACAGACTGCAATCAATGGTTATTAATCTTCTTAAACGAAGTTTTTCGTGAGTGAGAGTGTAGGTTTGAGCGAAAGAAGGAGCAACCCACACCCACCACTTTATTTATTATTCATATATTCTGAATCGAACTATTGAACGACAAAATTGTTCATTGTGTTCGATTTCGACATTTCGAGTTAACCAAAATATTGTTGAAAAACTATGCTGTAGTTCATTGAATGATGGTTGATTAAAAAGGTGATATTGACGGGAAAAAATCGTTTCCAATCTCCGTAATTGTGGACAGTTTTCTGCTAGTAATATTTCCCATTTATCTCCATTCCAAAGACCATAGTCACATGAAAGTTTCATTTGAGTTAAATTGGGAGTTTTTTGTAATAAGAGTTTTACATCTTCGAAAGTGATATGATAATCAAGATGTAAGTTCAAGTGAACACAATTCCATAAAATAAAGTTTAACGAGCAGATTGGTACTGACATTGTCCTATCAGAATCAGCATATAATCGATTGACTTTAATAGACCTAATGTATGGTATACACGGTAAGAATTGTAGAAAGTTTGTCAGACGAAGAGATGGAAGAGTAATCAATTCTAACTTTGTCTGCTTTGTTGTTGTTGTAGGTACTTGAAGAAGATTATACGTGTTATTACATTGAAAAATCAGTTGTTTTAGAGAATGAAAAACGTCATTTTCAATGAATAATAGTTGCAGTAATCGTTTTAAACATTGATCATAATTAGCAATACGTCCTACTCGAATATGTAAGGACTCGAGGGAAGTTAAATGTGATAGTTGTTCTAAGAGTACTATTGAACAATCACTCATCAATTCACCTAAATAGACTAACGAGAGATAACGCAATTGATTGAATGTGCCAAACGAATATCGTGTAAAGAATTCTTCAATCTGAAATTCTTGATTGAATTCAATTGATTTGACCATGGCACGATTTTTCACTTTCGGAAGAATAACAGAAGAAGCGAAGTCGTAGTCTTTTGTTGTTGTGATTTTAAAATATAGTGGGATAATCTCAGAGAGTATCGAAGTGATTTTTGACTTCATATTGTCAAATGTACGATAGAGTTCAACAGCATCAAAGAATTCGAAGATCTCACACCATAATTCCGTTGAAAGACTTTCAATTGTGCTGCAAAGAAATGTGTTTGACATTCTCTTCAAGAATCTAAAATAAACAATTAGATCTATATCGGATCAGTTCCATTTGAAAACACAAGAATTCGAATGAGAGTACATCATTCAATCACCAGTCATCATCGCTTTTTTCTCTCTGAGTAAGACAATTTCTATAACATGGAGTCATTGACATTCTACCGACACTGTTTCTAAAAAACGTCAAACACATGTGAAAGAAAAAGAACAGAGAAACGAACTGGGGGCGACGTAATTTCGCAATGTGAACGTAAGTACTTACATCATGACGGCAATGTATCATCTATATTCTTACTCAATTCGAAAATAGAGAAAGGAAAACAAAAAAAAACAATAGAAAATAAATTTTAAAAATGATGTCATCATACGGTCTTAGGATATCCCAGGATGGTGATTTCGATCTCCAGAAACGCCGGAAACCGATCGGAAAGCTCAGGAAAAATCAATGTTTTCCA
>CAJNOP010002838.1:0-15488 GCA_905250075.1 Rotaria sp. Silwood1
AAAAAAACAATCAGAAATTAAAAGTTAAACAAATTGAAATCGAATAATTCGATTTAAACACTTTTTATTCTTGTGTAGCAAATCATATTTATATACATATATTTACAAATAAAACTGTACATTATATCAACAGCTCACTGAGAAGAAAGTAAAAACAAATACATTTTATAATTTACCAAAATGGACACCAACCAATGTACAATCTAAAAGAAGGAAAAAAAAACAAGCAAAGTAAAATAAATAATGAAAACAAAAACATACTGGCAAAGATTTTCATGACAAGTTGCTTGTTGAATAAGTAATTCAACTTGTGTTGGGATATCAACAGGTTGTTCTCGATGAAAATCATTTCCAGTTAATTTTTCTCGCACACGATTCATTATTTCAACTGCTCGTATTTTTTGATCTGGTTCTTGAACATGTTGTTGTTGCATTTTATCACTGACTGTACTTTCATGATCATTATCTTCTTCATTAATTGTTGATAAATGTGATTGATAATGTTGTTGTTGTTGATCTGGTTCTGGCAAACGGTTACTTGTTATTGATAGAGTAGCACTTTGTTCATTATTATTATTTTTTAATAAACGCCAACTAAGTAATGGATCATGTACAGATGCTTCTAATACAGCCATAAGACTATCACGATTTTTTCTTAATACATCCATAACATATTCACATGTCATACGAAATGTTCCATCAATACCAGTTACTTCCATTGCTTTACATAACATACGTGTTAAACGAAATGGAATTTTTTCAGGAAATTTTTCTCGTGTCATCGCTACTTCAAAACAATCACCAAAATCTATATGAACAACTTTTCCACTTGTACGATCAAGCATTAAATTTGATGGATGACGATCACCTAAACCTAATATGTAGCCAACCTAAAAAAAAAATGGGATACATGAAAATTATTTTATTCGACCTATTTTGGAACATATGTCATTATCATTGATCTTCGAAAGCCTGCTTAACAAACTTTTCGAGTATGTTAAATACCATCCGAAACAAATTTTTCGAAATAGTCTAATCCGGAGCGTCTCGTGCAAAAGTTTTCGGTATTATATCGCAGAACTCTAAATGATTCATATGTTCTAATCAAATGTTGTTATGATACAATCCATATATACTTTGATATTCATTATAGATCGTGTTTCATAAATCGAAAACGTTTCATTCTTACCATAGACATTACTGCTAATGATCTTGTATAATTTGATCTTCTATCTAACCATATTTCTGCACTTGAGCTTTTATGCCATAAAATTTTAGCTAAATCATCTCCTTTGAAGGAATTTAAAACATCTTCAAATATTTCAACTTTATTTAATAATGGTAATTGATCATAATTTGGAGCTTTTTCGCGCACATAAGAATATTCAGTATCAAATGGAATACATGCTCTGCCACGATGTTCTTTAATTAATGCTTGAATTGTATCACATTGTGCAACCCAACTAAGTAAACCATTATTTGGTGCTAATGGTATAACTGAATAACCTTGAATAGTAAAATTTCGACGACGTGTTTCATCATTAGTTGATAGAAATTCGTTAACTAAACCAAATAATTGCATAACACGTTCATCTTGTCGTAAATCTTCATGTCCTTTAAGTAGAAATACATATTCATATCCATCTGAACCTCTTATACTAATTTTTCTTGGTCGCTGTTTTGATGTTATAACTGTTATATGTGATTGAATATTTCGAATTGTTATTGGTGGTTTATTTGGTTCATAAGTACCTGGAACAGCTAATTCCAAGTTTTGACAATTGGTTCCTAAACCTGTAAATTAAAATATAAATTTCTTTTTCTTTTGTCTTCAACTGTTGTGCTAGAATAAATGTTCTTCAAAGTATTTTATTTTATATAATTCTCTATAATAATGTATTACAAGTGTTGTTACCGAAATATTTTAGCTGAAAAAATAATACTATGATATTCAATGTAATCAAGGATTTTTATTCAAATGTAAGTTTATGAAAACTGTTTTGAAAATAGTTTAAAAATTTCCTTATTATAGGTAGATCGTGATATTTCAGTTTGATGCATCATCTATTTCTCTTGTAATTGAAACAACACTACTACGTAGTACATATTAATAGTTTGTAGAGTATTATATTGTGAATCTTTTTGAAAAAAAAAGATAACACCTTACTAATAAATAGTGATCAGAATATTACGAAAAATACTTATAAGGACATTGATTGTCGAATATTTACTAGAAAAATTTCTTACGTGGAGAAATCTGGTCTAATTCAAGAGATGTTATACTTGCTAATTGAGTACGAATACAAATAAATACTTGATAATAAAGACGTAACGCTTGATTTAATTGGGTTTGATCTGTTGTTCGTTGAAAACGACGAATACACTCATGAGCTTGAGTTAAATCATTACCATATGAATCAAGAAATTTCCGTTCATCTACAGTTGTACTTCCACGGTCGATTTCTGCATGTAACGATTCTAATGTCTTAATCATGCCTTATAAAAACAGATAATTATAGATTAATTTTTATGAAAAATTGAAAAATAAAATATAGAACAAATAATGTATGATAATGCAAAAATTCTTATAGAACTCTTCCTAATTCTCTTAGACCCTAGCAATGTAGGATGAAAGAAGGAAGGACAAATATTGTTGGATACGTTTTCAAATCAAGGAAAAAATACACGTAAGTGATAATGGATTACGTTACAGAAATATCAGCTCAGTCCAAATTTCTGCTAACCGTTCGATCCGAATCGAAAGTCACGAAGTTGACCTCTCTAACTTTTATAAAAAGCATTGTACCTTTAATTAGTTATTACAATTCGTAGAGCTGAGCAATATGCATGTTCATTAAGACATACAGCTCAAGAAAATGGCGTAAGACTAAGCAGGACGGTATAATGTGCATGGTAGGATTGTTAGTTCCCTTTCCATCCACAATCGCACTCACATTCACACGCATATTGACAATATTTGTTAATATATTTCAAAATTTTTATTCTCTTTTTTTTTGGTGCGTCCTATTATACCTTCTTCTACTATGTGTTACAAAATTTAATTCGAAAAAAATTCAATCAAGAGAGAGCATCGATCATTTGTTTTTTTAATTGATTACTAAGAATATTTAAGACATATTTCTTTTAATAAAGATATCAAATAGAATAAAAGTATTTTTACACATACCTGATATATTTCCATTTGTAGGATATTGTTCTAATGCTTCTTGCAAACCTCTATACCATTTTTCATACCATAGTACAGATATTCGAATCAATTCTTCACTAACAACTAAAGCTTGATGTACAAGTGTATGACTATGTTCTCTCATATTATTTAAGACTCGATTAGCTGCCAATTCACGATCACGAACAATTGATTTTGATGCAACACTAAGTGGATAAATCAATGCTTGTGGATGTTGTCGACCAACTTCAATAAGTAAATGACGTATTAATTTATTAACTAATGGTTTTGAAGAATCAATACGTGCAATTAATTGTGGTAATACATATAACCAGACTTCAATCGGTACTGTTTGATAACCGTTAGTAATAACTTCATATACTTCATGATATTGTCCATATTCAAACCAAAGTGTTAATAAACGAAGAGTATTTTGTAAACAATGTTTAGCTTTTGAAAGTACAATAGATTTAAATAAACCTTTTACAGCTGGTATTGTACAACGTAACATTTTTGCTGTTAATATTCGATAAGTATCATTGAATGAATCAAGATTTTGTTGTTGATTATTATTATTTGATAAATCTTGTACACGTTGTTTAAAATAACTAACAGCATCATAATTAAGTACAGCATAAGCATTCCATGCTTTATAATTTGAGTCATCATATGTCCAAGCATGTTTATAATTTTTCATTATTTCAGTTAACATATTATCATCTGTCATACCAAATAATTCATATTTCCATGTACCTATTCGTAAATAACATTTTGATATTAATTGACGAAGACATTGCTCATATTGATTAGCTGTTTGAGATGATGTCGTATTGTTAGTTATTACAGAGAATGACTAATGAAAGTGAAACATTAAAAAAAGAAATTATGATAATTGGTTTTTTTTCGGAATATAGTAAAATTTCTCTAATATAGGAACCATCGGAAGCCGTCAAAAGGCACAAAGGATTTTTTTTTTCTTCAATAAACTATAAATATTCAGTTACGATCACTTTTCGCCTTCACTACATAATTATAGCTTAGTTTATAAAATTTTCATATCAAATTCTGTTTGAATTCTTTACGGCGTTTGTTTGCCAAAATACATGAGGCTAACCAATGAAGCATAAAAAATGATATGTCCATATGAAATAGAGAGAAAAAATAGCTTCGTACCTTCCGTAAGATTAGTGAATCTCGTATACTGCTGGAACAATGTGTTATTTTATAAACAATCGTTTGCTCTATCATTCTGAGTAATTCAAACAAAATTCAATACAAAAAATTCTATGAGCTGAAAAAGTTGTTTTTCAGAGACTATATTCTTTGAACACTAGTAATCACTTTCATCTTCAAAAATCATTGTTGAAAATAAAATGTTTTACACAAATCACAGTCCATGCTTCTTATTAGAATACATGTCACTCACAGAGAAGAATGCGGTATTTTATGTTTCATTAGAAAGAATAAACAAGAATCTGTTTAAATAAAATCTTACAGGTAATTGTGAAATTGTATTAAGATTTTGAGTTGTTTCAATTAATGTAGTTCCTGAAATAGCTGATGTTGCGGCTTGTTTTCTTAAATTATCTAATGCTGGTAAACATGCTTTGACAATCATTTCTTTCATATCTTCAATTAATTTTAATTGTTCTTGATGATTTTGTTCAAGTTTAATATTTATATTTTCATTATTTTCTTCTGTCAATGATGTTGATATGTTATCACTAGAATCATTTTGTAGACTATTTTCATTATTTGAAACTTGTTGAAGAGTTTGTTTTTCAATTACAAGACGTTGACGAGTTGCAGCTAAACAATACCAATCATATTTAACTTTTTCATATTTAACTAATTGTTGATAATATGTATTTGAATTGATATTTGTTTGATCATTTAAAACTGTACGTGTTAATTCTTTAAATATAAAATCAGCCGTTGTTAAACGATTTGATTTACGACAAAGGTTAGCTAATTTAATCCATGATTGAAGATCTTGTATCATTGGTAAACAAAGTGAATGTGTTAATAATAGACGATGATAATCATCAACAATTGGTTGATTACCTTGCATACGTTTTTGCCAATTTTCACATATAGATTGACGCCGTTCAGGTGATACTTTATAGTACCATACTTCTTCTAATTCAGATAAAAGTTGAGCATTGATCATAGCTAAACAAACAGAAAATGATGTTTATATATATATACACTACTGTAATCACAGTCAAAAATAAAATATTTATCTGAATTATAAGTATAATTCGAATAAGGAGTATCCTTTGTATCACTATGCACATTGATATGCGAGTGAATCACGACTCTTGCGAAGGGTCAGTACGCATTTCTACGTCCATACTTATGAATAGATACAATTTTAAGATCATACTCATGATTTATTGAGAACTTCAATTGAATTCGATTTAGACAATCTAGAATCTGTTTTATTGATTTCTTTATACCCAATGAAGAGGAAACAGCAGACTTCAGAGTTGACATTTCTATTGCTTCTTTCTTTCATCAAATCGAAAATCTGTTGAGTTAAATTTGTATACAGAGAAAAAAATGAAGCTCTCGGAGTCATGTCAAAGTACCAGTATCAATACTAAAATACTGGAACTATGATTTATTAACACATCGAAATATTAATCTTTTAAAACTTTTTGTGAGTCTCAAAATTCAAAAATAAAACGACTTAATTACCTGAATAAGCTCGATTATAACTTTCATTAGCTAATATTGTTAATTCAACATCTAATAATTCTCTTGCTAAATCAATTGAATCTTGTGCTTGTCTATAGTTATCTTTTCTAATAGCATCAACAGCACGATAATAAGCTCCTTCAAAATTTGTATCTGGTATATGTATATAATATTTTTCCATATCAGTCATATTACCAAGACTCCATGCTGCACGTGTTGCCATAGATGCAATCTTTTGTTGTAAAGTTTTTTTTAGTTCACATCCATTAATAATACCTTGAGGAAAATTTAATGATGTTGATGATAAATTTCTATCAACTAAACTTGTTGTAAATGGTAACATGGATAATGGTTGTTCATCATGAATTTGTTCAGTTATATCCCATACATTAGATGCTAAATCTCTTAATTCACTCCATGAACCAAGTGCTTGCATACATCTCATACGTCCTAATTGTGTATCCATGTTTGACGGATCGTTTGTTTTAAGAAATTCATAATTTCTTAATGCTCGTTCCCATTGATTTAATTTTTCATACCAAAGACCTTTTATTGGAATATTATGATGTTTAGCATATTGTAATGCACCATAAGCAGCTTCAGGTTGTTGTAATTCATAATTAATATTGATTAATGATTCGATTATATCTGATGTAATAGATGGTTGTGTTATCGATGCTGAATCATGTTGTCTTCGGAATTCTTCTTCTTTATATCTCAAAGCTTTAGCATAAGCTCTTACACTAAATGCTTTTTCACTTAATAAATGTATATTAATTAATGATTGTTGAATATCATTTGTATCATTTATATTTAAATCTTCATTATTTGAATTAGATTTTTTTTCTCGTTCTAATTTTAATTTAAAATAACAATGATTATGAAACTCAGCTAAATTTAATATTGTTTGTATGATATCTGGTTTATCACATATAGATAAAATATATGTTAATGCATTTGTTAAACTTTGTTGATCATCTAAATTTAATTCACTCCAACATGATATAAATGATGCATTAAATAAATCACGTGAAATTGATGGTAATACTTGTGCTAAACGAGTACCTATAGCACGTAATGGATAAACAGGTGATTGTTCTAAAACAAGTTGTTGAAATTTATTTAACCATATTGGCAAATCATTTGGATTTCTTTGCAGAGCTTGTAACCAATGTTGTCTTAATTGTTCAGTACGTATTGTATATAAAACTCTATCATCACGTTTTCGTATTGGTTCATTTGATGTATGATTTGAATTCGGAATTGTTTCTGTTTGTAATTCAACAAATGATGAATCTTTTAATTTCGATGTATATGATTCATATTTAGAATGTTGTAATTTCATATCATCCATAGTTTTTGATACAAGTGGACTAAATACAAGAAAAGATTTACCCATTTGTTGTGCTATGATTAATATGATATCTAAACATTTAATTTGCAATTGTGGTGTTTTACGTATAATTTTTAATAAAATTTGTAATACTGCTGTTACATAATCGCTTAAAACAATCTTATCAGCTAATTGTTCAATGGTATGTAATGCTTCATATCTTAATTTCAATGGATATGCATCTATTGATACTATTTCTAATATTGATGGTAAAATAGAACTAATATGTGGTTCTAATATTTTACCAAATTTAATTAATGTTGAAAATATTTGTGATAATATTAAATGACGATCTTGACTTTCATTTCTTGCTAAACTATTTATATTTAATACATATTTATCACTATGAAGTATTTTCACAAGAAACGGTAATAATAAATGTATATAATGATGAAATTCATTATCTAATGCAATATATAATGACTCTATTGTTCGTATAAGTAATATTTGTAAATCTATATGTGTATCCCAATAATCATGAATTAATTTAATAACATCATTAATATATTGAATAATTAGACCTTTTATTGATATGATTATTAAATTAAGTTGATGAAAATACACTAATAAATTTCTCTCATCTGTACTACGAACAACAGATAATAAATATGGTAGGATAAGTGATACATATGGTGTACATAAATTTCCAAGCCATTGAATTATAATTGATATAGTTTGTACAGCTTTTATTTGTAATTGTGGACATTTTGGATCTTTTAATACACGAAGACAAGCATAAATTGCTATTGATGTATAAAAATCATATAACGATTGAGTACCGGATGCTATTAAAAGTTCATTTGAAGATATTTCAATTGGATCTGATGGTGTACGAATACGATGTATTGATGTTATATCATACATATCATATGATAATGAACATAATAAATCATTTGTTGAACGAATATAGTACGGATCAATGGCACCAAGAAGTCCAAGAACACGTATCGTTTCACGACGAAATGGAATTTGTTCAGGAGATTTCAAAAATTGTAAAAGAACATCAAGTAAAATAGGATATTTTTGTAATGGTTCAATAACATAACAACAATGTTCAACAATTTGACCAACTGTCCATAGTGCAACTTCACGTTTACGATAATTTATAGTGTCTTGCATCATGTTTATTAGAATAGGACATAGATCATATACACGCTGATCTAGATCAATACCACAGATTTGAGCTTGTTCACCAACTGTTCGAACTAATGCAATGAGAACATTGGCATGTTGTTCATGTTGTTTTATTAGTTGTAATAGAGTCTAGAATGAAGAGATATTATATGTAATCGATTGATTTTATTTGTCTTTTTGAATAAAATGTACGAGTCTTAACCAGCCATGTTATCTTGAAAGAAAAATAACTCAAAAAAACAGTGATAGTCTGCAATTAAGGAAATAAAACAGTAAATATTAAAGAATTACTTCATATGTAAGACGAATAATTTCTGCAATAATTTTCTCTACATTGAGATTGAGACTCGAAAAGTATAAAATATTCGTGATCAAGGTTGAGATAAAAAGAAAACTTGGTTCTCCACATGCTTAACTTGAAAGCATCAATGAAAAATTAAATAGTAAAGAAACATCTCAGATTATCATAATTTTCAAATCAGAGCAAAATGTATAAAATATAACTGTATAATTTTAATGTTAAAGAGACTATTTTTAAACGCAGACTTCTATATTTATACTTTTCATTGAAGTTAATTTTTAAAAGAATAAAAAGAATGATTTTCAAACTCATACTTGAGCAATAGGTTGCATATATAGTCTAACAATTTCTGGTGCATTTGCAATTAATTGTACTAACAATCTTGATGCTTGTTCTTTTCCACTTAATGAACAACCGATTTCTAATTCTCTGAATAATTGTAATAGTAATTGTCTTAATCGTGGTAAAATACAAGCTGGATTAAAATTTGATAATATTCCAATAAGACTCAATGCTAATTCTCTTATTTCATGGCATTCATCATGTATAGAATAAAATAATAATTCTAATGAATCTGATTTGATTAAAAATTCTTTAAAATCATCTTGTAATGTTAAAAACACATTATAACGTACATCAGCATCTAAATCAGTTACACCAATAGTTAATATTTTTTGTATTATATGACTAATTTTAATTCGTAATTTATTTACTCCTGTTAATAATAATGCTGTATTTGATAATAATAATTTTCTTAATAAATATGTTATTGTTATAATAGATTCAATTCTTATACGTACAATATCATGTTCAATAAAATGTGTATTTAATATACAAATACAAAATGATTCAATAGTTTGTACTTCAAAATCAAATATTCTCAATGTTTCTAATGCCATGATAATTATATCAGTTTGTTCATTGGTTAAATTTGCATTATGTGATAATGGATTACCTAATATTGAATGTAAATTTGCTAATAAACCTTGATGAATTTTACGTTTTATATCAATATGTATTAAAGGCATTGAACATAATTTCTTTAAACAAAATAATAATGAATGATTGAAACCACAATGTAATAAATATTCTATTAAATTATCTAAGCATGTTGACGTATCTGGTCCAACTTCACCAATCATTGTTATACATGCAAATACACTTGAATCAGGTGATGCATATCGACATGATAATAAATTATTTTGATTATGTGCATGTGCTAATGGTATTGGAATAAATGTTTGTTTTAAACAATCGAATATGTTTGTCATATCGTTTGTTAATGGTATTGATGTTATTGATAAATCTGGATTATTGGCTCGACTTATTTTATCAGTTAAAATCATTAAACCTAATGCATGAAATCCTAATTGACGTTCTTTCAGTTCACAAGAATTGATACGTTCAAATATAAAATTCATTGTTGCATCAACGTATGAATAATATGAAAATAATCTATAATTTAATGATGCTAAACGTGGTAAAATACGAATTAGTACATTCGATATCATAGATTTCGGTTGTTGACAATATTGAAATATTTGATTACAGATAGGAAGAAAATTTTCGAGCATTATGAACTGAATAAGAGATGATTGAACTGGAGTTTGAAATTTTTCAGAATTCATAATTATAGTCGAAGGAGATAATGGAGCAGGACGTTCAAATTGTAAAACAACACGAGTACGATGTATGTTCTAGGATATTAAGTTTTTTTTCTTATAATTAATTATGAACAAGAAAATTTTAGTCAAATGAAAAACGTCAAAAAAAAAGGTTTTTATCGATCAGAAGAAAAAGTATTGAGCAATATTTAAAAAAAAATGAAACTGATCAGGCATGGTACAGTAATAATAATGGCCGGTCACTAGTATTTTAACATCTATACAAACTAACAAATTCAGATTCTAATGAGTTTTGGTCTACACTTAGAAAAAAATCATCAGAGTACTATCGACAATAGACGTTATAGAGTTAGAACTGGTACTGATTAACACTCGATTCGGTTCTGTCCTGACTTCAATCGATCAATAGGACACTGCGGATTATTGTTTTTGTGGACTCGATCTGATCTAGATCGGAAATTTTTTCTACCCATACCCGGTACTCTCTCTGTGCATGAACAAGAGATGGATCAAGCTTCTAGCTATTTATTGACTACTCTTAGAAAAAAAAGAAGTCAACCTAAAGTTATTTTTTCTTGTTTACTTTTACATGTAAAACGAAGTATCTTATTCTTACTTTATATGAAACTTGTTTAGGTCTTGATACACTATATGAATGAATTAAATCTTGACATATATTCTAAAACAAACCTCATGAATACATCATCAATAAATTTTCTTCCACAATAAGCCTTACTTCAAATTTGACATCTGATACTCGTAATAATTCATTAAGTAATAAAAGTCCTCCATGAATCTGATCTTCTCTTTGTTCAGTTTTATCTATTGTTGTATCAACTGTTAAACATTTCATTGCTTTCGTATAAATCATCTAAATAAACAAAGAAAAAAACAATCTTAACACATAAAATAACTACATCGAAAAGTTTCAACAAACATGATATGCTTTAATAAATGTATTGGATTCTGTATTAATAGCATAACTTATATTACTATTTGTTAAATATTCTCCTGTTATTGTATCAATATTATCACTATGTCGTTCGTCTCGTTCACGATCAATGAGAACAACTAGTGTTGCATGAATTGTTTCAGCAAATGCTTCACGAATATATTTCTTAAACATAAACAAAAAAAAAGGAGTCAATAAAATCAAAAATTTTTTTTCTTTTACATGTACCTGTGGATCTGTCATTGTAACAAAAAGGTGTTCCAAAAATTGTTCAACAGGTGTTATTAAATGATAATAACGTGATGGAGCAACAAGAGCAATTTCTCTTAAAATAGTTATACCACTATAACGTCTTGTTTCATGTGTTTGATCATGTGATATTCGTTCAATTGCTTTAGGAATATCATGTGAAAATTGATCAATACTCATTCGACCACAACCCTATATGTAATGTTTTAACAAAATAAATTAATGCGTTTGTTATTACTTTGACAAGAATACATGTTAACTTGATAACTAATTCACATAAATTAGCATCAACTGACATTTGTTTATAACCGCGTAATGTTGGTTCTATTTTATTACTTAATTCAGTGTAGAAATTTTGTCCGACACAAATAAAACAAACTAAATATATAGACAGATACATGAAGAAAAAACCGAACTATCGAAACGTACGGATAACAAGAAGGCCTGCTCGATTTTCATTGACATTATATGGATTACGCATTTTTGTTCGAACTAAATCTTGTACTTGTTCAGCAATACTTGTAACAACATCAGATGGAGCCTGTATAACACACAAAAAAAAGAATTATTGAATTTATATCCATTTCATGCTAGCCTGTGTTTTTCAGCGATACTTTTGTACTAAATTACTGAATATATCGATGTATGGGTGCTCGGGTCAAAAATGAAATTTCTGAAGATCATGAAGTAACATTCACATCTAACTATCCATAGGTTCTCACTGGTATAAATATAACTTCGATTAACCGTCTATTCTCGAATTAAAGATTAAGACTTAATTCATAAAGAGCAGCGTTTGATGTAATGTCTGTTGTTCAAACTATTTATCTATTAATACGATAATCCAATGAATCAATCTTCTGCTTTCAATAGGATATTATATGAAATATCGGTAATATACACAGTACAACATATTACAAAAAAAAAAGAATGCAAATCCGAGTCATGATGATTACAAAATAGACTTAAAAAAAGTAACCTTACAATATGCACGAAGATTCAGGTAATGAATTAATATAAAAAGAGTCTTTTGTAAATTAATCAAAAAGATTATCTGTTTGGAATTAGACGATCTAATTTTAAATTTTGTTTTTATTTGCATTTTATAATGTAAAAATCATTTAACATTTTTCTATCTAAATTTGATTCGCAACAAATAAACTCAATAATTGAATAATTCTCTATGAAATCTCTTCTTTATATCATTTGTAAACAAATAAAATTTCATGTACCTCATGTTAGAATTGATAGGTCTCACTTACATCAGCATATTGAGCAAGAATACATTCGTAGAACTCGTCTGTTGCTCGAAGACGCGTATCTTCATTTGGACTCTGCAAATCATCGATAAACTGCTCTAATAAAGCCGAAAATCGAGTATCTACCATGAAAATTTCTTTTTTTATCTGAAGAAACAAACTAATTTTTTTTTCTCAGGAACAATATTTTTATACATATTTTCACACGTGCTCTTTTTTTGTACTTGTCGATAATATGCATCACGTTTTCATAACAAATATGAAACAAAAAACAAAAAATGAAAATGATAAATACGACAGAATGAGTACTACGTGTGTAAATAGCCAACGAGCATTTTTTTTTGTAAATTTATAATCAATGAAGAAATGATCATTTCCGTGAACTTTATTCTTCTTTTTAATTATGTTTATTAGTTTGGCGTTTACGTTTTGTTTGCTTTAAATTGAGACTATGTTCAGCATTTCGTTCTGATTTAGATGAATCTTGATGACTAAAAGAAGATGGCTTTCCAGTTAGAAGTCTCAGTCGATAAAGTCATCAATGTCGATAATTAAAATTTTTCGTAACTTTGAAGTAAACACAAGAGAAAGTGACGGTGAAGAGCTGATTGTCCAGAAACCATATGGTTACATCTCCAAAAACTGATTTGAAATGTCGGAAATGCCTATTCTCGTGCCGCATCAATGGTAGCAGAGTTGCTCGGCTTACAGCTCTAGTTTCAATCACATAGTGTTGACGATGATTAATATAATTGTTGACTACGATCTTCTTGACGAAAGTATTCGTTTAGTGATGAACTTCAATTACAAAGTGAAAATTGACCATTTTCATTATCGCATTGAGAGTCATCTGCATATGGGTTCTGGGAAATACAAAAGAAATAAAGATTATGCAATAGGAACAAAATTTGTAAGCAAAATCATCATGTTACATTTTTGATGTTCTCTATTTGATGTCATAAAATTGGCTCATAGATAACACTGTAATGATGTTGCAACTAAACATGTTACGTGTTACTATATTGTAATCGTACATACCTGATGACTCAGAGAAAAAGAATCACTTAAAATGTAATCGATGAAAATGGGGAAGGAGGCATATATCGGTTGAGAGCAGTATTAATATATATATGGGTAGAAACGAAGGAAATGAGTCAAACAGTTAGATGAAGTGATGACGCCAACTTTGCGTGATTTGCGTAAGTTATCGCATATTCTACGTTGGAAATTCTATACTAGTCAATGATCACATGTGCATGAATCATCAAATCCGTGTCGAGTTGTACATCCATTAATGCACTTAGAATAAAACTCATTTCGAAAATCTGTATTAAGGGGAAACCCCCCTCCGAAAGTCGATTTTTGAAAAAACACATATTCTAGTAGCCCTGAGTGTCCTCTTTCAGAATATGTATAAATTATATAAGAATGGAACATATTTTGCCAAATTCTGGGGCGTCTATTGAAAGTCATAGTGAAAAATCGACTGTTGTGTTGATTCTTTTTCCTTAGTTACCGGTAATTAATGTCGTTCCATCTTCTTTATCAGTAGTATAAAACCATCGACGTATCGAGTAATCATGTTCTAACTGTTGCAGTCAGAGAAGGAAGTTTCAAAATTAGGTTATTTTTCGAAAAGGTGGCGCTACAGTAAACTTGGATTTAGAAATTAGCTTAATTTTTTCTTGAAAACATCATCAACTGCAAGACCTTTTTACACACTTTCCAATGATATATAACATGCTCCAATTTTTTACACAGGAACATCATCAACTACTTCGCAATCTTGATATTCGTTTTTCACAGCTTCACTTTTTTCTCGTTTACTGATTACTGCGGAACATTTTTCCAGTCCACTGTTTAACGTATGATGCTGATATTTTCTTTATTCAAAAGATAAGACTTTTTTCTAGAAATTGTTGGAACAGATTTCTAAAATATATCTCCGTTGTTCAGATATTTGAAAATCTTTGAAAGAGATCAAAGCAGTTTTTTTCGATTTTCGATTTAAAATGATCACTACTATTGAACAAAGATGAATTTCAAAAAACTGTTCCTATAAATTCTAGATAAAAGATTTTTCTTCACTTTGAAACAAATTTCAACATTTTCCATGCTACCACGCCTCGGGAAAATGTTCCGTGGCAAAAGCCCCATTTTCATGAGTAAATTGAGTATAACTCTTCAATTATTAAAAATGATTGGTTCAAGTTTTTATCAGATGCTAGTTACATTAGCTTTTTTATTTCCTGAAGTTTTCATCGAAATCTTTTGAACCGTTTAGAAGATAGGTTTTGGAGTGGGGATTCCCCCTTAACAGCATATGAAATACATCACTGTTTGAGGTCGTTTAAAATGTTAAATTTGTCTGATCAACATTAACTACAATCAGATAGTTACTTTTTCTAATATCTTGTATTTAAATCGTTCTCAAATAATTCTTGATCTTAAACTCATATTTCGCATGTTACAGACGAGTTTGAAATTTAGTTCATATTGAAATAGCATTTTTTGTAACTGCCGTTCTCTTCGAAAATATCGTTTGAGTATAAAATTAGAAACATTGTTATTAGAATGAATGTTTTGTTTATTTCTTTGAAATCAGAATTAATTTTCACCATAGTTTTTTTTAATAATGAAGCATTGGAAGATTGCATGATTGGTTAAATTTGATTGAAAAAGAAATGT